>CM075770.1:11220000-11320000 GCA_037974665.1 Ehretia macrophylla
GCTCTGGAATACGTTAATCGCTGGAGACAAGAACGAGTGAATCTAGTTCTGAGAGCATGCTTTACTCTAATAGGGGGCGTAGAGTTTCTAAGTGAAGGCAAACGCAACTATATATGTAATATCCTAGCTGTCAGTAAGACAGGTCCGCTATAAATATAAAGCCTACCGGTCTCAAGAACGAGAAAGACGACCAAAAGACTATTCTATTCCATAACTAACTCTTATTGCCGAATCGAGGGGGCTTAGCTGGTACCAGGCTCTAAAAGAGTTTTCTTCGAGTGAGCGGTCTTTCTATCTTTTTGGGTTACATGCCCAAGGCAATGTTTTTTTAAAAATTGAGATGGATTGATCTTCCCTATCATGCCTCCTCCTTGTACCAATTGATGATGCAGTAGTGCTTAATATGAGTTTGCTTCTGCCATAGACAACTTCGAGGTTCCCATCGATCGATTACAGAGGTTTCAACCACTGAACTTGCTTATGCTCCCCTTTGATCGAGTGTTATTTCTAGAAGATTGAGTAGAAAATTTTGGAATTAGCTTCAATCGAGATTGCATCAGCTTCTTAGGAATATGAGGAAGCGGCCTAACATCTTTTCAATCGAAATCCTAATCAAAGACAAGTTCTACCAAGGCCAGGATCTGAAAGAGAAGATTCACTTTCCAAAATTCCAAGTGACATGATTCATTCAGAAGCTAAGGTTGAATGATCGAAGTCTCCTTTAGGTTCAGTCGAAGAGATCGAAGCGAAGTCAACAATTCAACCATTCGAATGGTCTCCCCTAAGACTGATCTTTTTTCCAAATGAACCGAACTTCGATACCACATTCCTCAAAGAGATAAGGCCATCTCTGATGGTTGCACAACCCCTTTAGATAGATCGTTCTATTCGTGCTTGAAAAATGACCCCATCGGTCCGCTCCTTTTAATGGACATTTTTCGCCATGCTCCGAGGGTTAAGACCTCATAGATCATATCGTGAACTCTTTCAGACCCTTAGTTTCACTTGGTTGGAGTAGAGTCTCAGCCTGCCTTCCACCAAATATAAAAAACCTTAGAGCTGCCTAACCTACTGACATCTCGACGAAAAGTTTATGTCACATCTTCGAATTTGAGAGAAGGCTTTCCTGTTATCTCTCAAATTATAGGCATTGAAGTGATCGAGCAAGAGAAAGAAAGAAAACTATTGCACACGCCCCTCATTCGAGCTTTACTAATATATAAGGGGAACAAGCGTTAGAGAGTAGGGGCGAGGTTACCATACTAAAGAAGGCCATAAGCAGTGGCTCGACGTAGATTGTTCGAATCAAATGAAACCAAAGGTATGAAGTAACTCGACTGGTAAGGAGAAGAATGAAGTTGGCACTCGGGATGCTAAGATTGAAGACTTTTGGGATATAGAACGACTTATCGGACTATGTTCGGGGAGGCGTCGGTGAATACGACTGCAATCTATCTTGATGGTTCAGCCAAGTTCTGGTGGCGGACCAAAAGATGTAAAGAACGTGGAGCGTGAAATGCAATGAGATCAATTTTGGGGATGAGTTTCAGGCAGAATGGAGGGTTCCTGCCCGGTTGTGGTCTGCCATATTGATGAGCCTGAAGCAAACAGGCCCTATATGCAAGTATGTGAAGACCATCTTTTGTAGTTCTCTCTGGACGTTTTTGGTATGACGGAAGAGGTATGAAGTAACTCGACTGATGAGGAGAGGAAAGACTCTTCGATTTCATGAAGGGTCTCCAACCTGCGCCAAAATGTCCAAGATTTAGGGGTGGCACAGGCAGCTAGCATGCTAGATTGAAAGTACTTAGCCAGGGGGAGTTGAGACCAGGCCAAGGGCAAGGGCCTAAAGTATTGAAAGGGCAAGGACTCCAAGAAGAAGCCAAGTCTGACGCCAAGAAGAGCAAGCTCAAGATCAGGAGCCAAAGCGGACTGAGAAGAAAGAAGGAAGGCTTCATCTGCTCCAAGCCCCCAAAAAAAAATGGAAAGAGTTCCTACCAGTCTTCCTCTCCCTATCGGTCGAGCATCTTCAAACCTTTGTCGAGCATTCTTTTATCTCCCGTTGGTCGAACGTCTTCAAACCTCGAATTGGATTAATGGGTTGTCCAATTGGAAATGATAACAGAATGTATAGGTCATTAGAAGGAGTTCCAATAAGCGGATAAATATAGTATACCACCTTACTTATTTCCTCTATGAGGGAGAAAGCAAATTGAAGAACCCGCGGATATGTGCAAAACTTAAATTATTATTAGCCAAGGAAAATGACTCATGGTAAAGACAAGATAGACTTTCACCAGACGTGCTCAGAATCTTTTTTTTTTCGATCCGGGGGAAGTTATCGTTCTTTCACCTCGTAAACTCGGTAGCTCCTAATCTCGTTCCTCGCTTTTGTTCAATTATAAATAAATAAGCACTTTGATGGAGATTTGTAGCATCATTCAAGTAAATACAGATTGAGATCTTAGAAACATGAGCTTGTGATATAGCTACACCTAATTCCAGACCGGTTAATGCAAGAACTATAAATAAAGGACCAGGATCTCCTATGAAATATAAAAGATCATTCATACATAGCATAGTCCAAGAGGACCCACTTAAAATCTTTACTGAACTATGACTGGCCATCATATTAGCAAATAAACGTATTCCTGAGCTTAATGCGTGAAAACAATAAGGGATTAGCTCAAGGAGTACTAAAAAAGGTGCTAACGGCAGTAGGACTCCTGCGGGTAATGAGAAGCTTAAAAAATGAAGCCCATTGCTTTGAAATCCCACTATAGTAATGCCAATGAAATTGAAAATGAGAGACCCAAAGTAATGAGAAAATTACTTGTAACTGTGAAGCTATAAGGTATCATACCCTAGGGATTACGAAATAATGAAAAAGTAAAAGTGACCGAGATGCAAGGGAAAAACTTTTGCTTAACATTTTCGGAATGACCACCTATTTGTTCGTTTACCGGGTTCAGCACGAAATCATAAATAAGCTCTACCAAGGATTGCCAAGCATTTGGTACTGAGTTTCCTCCTCCGTTTTTAGTAACAAAATGAAGCAAAAGTAGGACCAAACTGAGAGTTAGTAGCATAAACAAAGATGGATTTGTGAATGAGAAATAAAATTTTCCTATATTCATAGGAATCAATGGGAGAATGGAAAATTGCTCAAGTGGGCTGGGGATGGGGACCAGCCCCACTAGATTTAGAGCATCCGTATAGGCTTCACCTTGTACTTTGCTTATGTTCAAATCATTCAAAAGGAACTCCATAAAAAGGGATATTGTCGTTTTCCCCATGTAAAGCTTCGGTCGCAGCCAAAACATCTTCGGGACTCCTGTTAATCATCAACTCCCCTAATTTAGCATGTATATCAGATTAAAGCTCTACTATATGTTCACTTGAAGGGTTAAGACCAGGATGATCTTTGAAAACCCGATTAGAAGAACCCTAAGTTCCAAAAGTGCCAGATGATTGAAAACTATAATCGTTAATAGTTGTTGTTGATTGAGATTTACTTGTAATAGTAGTAGAAGAAATAGTAGTAGACGATTGAGTACTATTAAGACTATTTTCATCAAAGAGAAAGATGTGTGGAAATCGAGGCATTCTTGATTGAGAAAAGATGATTCCCTCCAAACATAAAGAGAGTCCTTCCTATACGAGTAGTGAATAAGTATAGAGTACTTTTCTTGGTTGTTGACCAACGGAAAACATGGGAGAAAGATGTACAAACAAAAGAGGAAACAAAACTGGAACATCATAACAACGAACTAATCAGAATCAATATCAACTACAACGACCAAGACCGACACCGACGAAGATACTGTACTGAATGACTTGATTGATCGTACTAGATAGTATAAGATAGACCATAAACCTTTCATATGCAATTCCTCAATCCATTCATTAATGCGCAAGAGAAAGCGATCCATCAGACTAGAGGGAAGTTGGTCTTTCTCAACGTGGTGTATAACACGAAAACCCATTCACAAGGTTTCGCAATAATCAAGTGTCAATGGTTTGGCACGCGTACTTGATCGAGTGTTTGCCTGTGAGACTGAAAGAAGGATTTGATTACCAAGGTCAGGAAAGATAGTTACGGAAAGCCTATCATGACATCGTTTATCGCGGTTCATGTGTGGCTGCTCGCTCTTGCCTTTCCTTGTCCAACTGCCAGCGATTGAGAGACAGATTTCTCCTAGTAAATGCAATCCTCTGTTTATGGTAGCAAACAAATGTCCTTCTCGTGAACCTACATGACTTGGAGCTTAATCTCGATCTCAATCTAGACATTAAGTGCCCGGTCTTTCGTCTTCAATCGATTGCACCATCTTGATCAAGTAATTCAGAGATGAAACTAGAGTCTTCTCTCTTGCTATGCAGATTAATGTTGTCAATAGTATGTTTCACAAATCATTAATCTTATTCTTACTTACTGAAACTCCTTCGCTTTTGGCTCTTCTCGAGAAGGGCTGGTCTGCTTGGGTAGCTCAATTCTAAAGCGTAGCTGAAGCACCTTTTTGGGGCTAGTTATAAAAGCTTTCACAGAATAGGAATAGCCAATGCAGGCACAAGAGAAAGGGTAATTTACCTTCTGGGATGAAATGATGGTTTATTACAGGTTCTGGTGACATGAATAGGATGAGCATATGAATGAGCCGGAACATGGATAACATAGTGTTTCGAGCCGGTCGAGAGTACGAGATTACTGACTGAAGACTCTTCAATTGAGATGGGCCGAAGCCCTACTAGTGAAGGAATGCATCCAATAGAGCAAAACAGTGTTCCATTCTTTTTGGTGGCATCTTTCCGCATCGGAGGCGAGTGGAGTGAAGAATCGAAAGGGAATCAAATCGAAATGTTAAGGAGAGACTCGCTACGTGAGGTAGGCTATTGAAAACCCCGGTCTAGGCATACAAGGGGATAAATGCAGGCTTCAACTCAAATGCCAGAACATTCTCTGTCGTCCGTTGCTTGGTCACTCTCTCTCATATATGTCATTGTCTAATTTCATCACTTTCGGGAGGTGTAGTAGGTAGGCTTATAACCGATCGAATGGGAGTCCTCGAAAGTGAGCTCTACGAACTGGTTGTTATTTTAATTAGACAGGCGTCAAAAGTCATCAAGTCTTGGCTTCTCAACCAGTAGCTCTAATTATAACAATAAAATAAGTGTCTTATTAGCTGGTAGATGGAAAATGCAAATCCCCATGGGAACTCTTAGAGGCCCAATGCATTCGCCGAGCAAGCCAAATCAATTGAATCAATTGCATCAACAGAAGCAGCTGAATCACTCGCATCAGCTATTTCATCTACGTAACCAAGGGACATAATAGCAAGAAGAGGAGCATACTCGCTCAATCTGATAATAGGACTGCTAGCCCCCCTTATGACTAATAATAAGAATAGTTCCAAAGATGGTTTTAAAACCCCAAACCTTGTGGTTGGCTTAAGCCTATCAATCAAACAGTTCTTATACTCCTTCGTATCAAAGCCTCTTGTCGTATATCCCAGTCTCATTCGTGCCGCCCGGATCAAGCAAGTTCGTTTCCGTTGCTGTTGCTTATCCTCTATTGGTATCACCACCTCATGTAGCTCGCCATGCCCATGCACTTGGCCATATCATTGATCTGAACCAAACCATGGTGTAGGAGATTCTTACTAGAGGGGGAATCGCATCTGGATCTACCCAAACCTGAATTTTGGCTTGTTGTCGCGCATATGTGGCACTCGCCGATTGTTCCAAAGAAATTGGTGATATCACTTCTTTCTATGCCTGCTGGGATGTAGGAACTATAAAGGTGCTCTTTCTTCAGCTGAGTTATCATCTGTACTTTCTTTCCTTCTTGCTGTTATGACATTGTTTATACTTTCCTTCTTCCTCGGCTCAGCCTAGTATTGGCATTTTCTCAGCCAAGTTTCATAAAGGCGCTACTGTTTTACAGGAGATAGCCTTTTTCCATAAGGTCAGATAGAGATCATAGGTAACCTACTCTAACTCCCTCATCTGATCTCTCTCTCATAATGGCCTTGTCTGAGGCATTGGTTATGGGATAAAGGCTTGGAAGTAGTGAAGTGAGAGAAAGGATCTCCCAGCCACACACCTTTTGCCTTGGTTTGCCCACCAACAGTTGATTACCCTATAAACAGGCACAACAGATCAAACAAATCAACATGATAGCTTTCTATAGGCTGACGGGCGAAACTCTTTCTCATTGTCATCATATGGATAAGCCAGGTATCCAGAAGATTGGACTCGCTCCTATAGTTTTGTACTGTGAGGAAGTTGGAGCCCAATGAAATGAGCCCTTAGCACGAGCGTCTGGTGGTGGGCACTCTGACTGTGACTCCCAAACATGAAGATATGATTCTGACTCCGCTCTTATAGAGTGATCGAATTTCCCAAATAAGAGTGATCGATTGCCCAGATTGTTTTGCCTTCTTTTGGGGTGGTTACTAGCCGGAATTGCGCACCTGAGTGCACAACCTTTTCCCTTGGTGTTGGGGAATCGTACTCGCTCTATATCTCACTTGGTAGGCTAGAGAAAAAATGCCATCGGTCAGTCCGAGTAGGAGTCTGTTCCGATCAAGCCGTATAAAGGCGAACAGTCCTTATAGTAGTAGCAAACGGCCTACTTATAGCCCTTAAATCATCGAAGAGATTATGGCTTGAGAAAATAGTTCCTAAAACACCTCAACATAATGGAGTTGCTGAGAGAATGAACTGTACTATTGGTGAAATAATTCGGTGTATACTCTCTCATGTTAAACTGCCTAAATCCTTTTGGGGTGAAGCAGTGAGAACTGTAGTGGATTTGATCAACCTTTCTCGTCTTTAGTTCCTCTTAAAGGTGATGTGCCAGAAAGGGAGTTTGAGGTATCTTTAGATAGGATTCACCCTTGAGGTTGTTATTGTTCAAGAAGGAGCTCTTACTGTTTTTGCCTTTTTGCTACTCTATATGCTATCGAATCGGATTGATTCAGAGAGGAGTAAGTGCATTGATGCCGCAAATCCGATGTTAGCAAGAACTAGCTGGTACGAATGGCATTGATGCATTGAATTCCCTCTTTGACGGGGTTGTGCAAGAAGCCGATTATTCGACCATCTTTTCCAATAGTGCCATTTAATTGATGCTATCGAAGAAGATTGAAGGCAATGAAAAAAAGTCTTTGACTCGCAGGTCAGACTATTTCAAACTATGCTAGCCCGCTCGGGCCTCCCCTGTCACGTATGGGGATCCTCTTCGTTGCATTGCTTTATTTCTTTCATTTAGCTACTCTTCATTCTTTTACCCGAAAAGGTTGGTCAACCGCTACATTTCTTGAACGGTCGCTGCCTACATTACTTTGTCTCCCTCTTTTCAAGGAAGTGAGTCTCAGACCATATGTAGTTCTCGGTCCATTTTATACAGTTCCTGGCAGGTACTTTTGTGGCTCCTCACTCTAGCCCTGAAGTATTTTGTGAGCCCAATCTCTTTAACGTGGGCCCTCCGTTATAAGAGTTAAGTAAGTAAAGAAAGCACTAACCTCCTAAGACTAAGACTGCTGTTGTAGGCAAAGCCACTGTGTGAAGAAAATCTAAGACCTGGTAGAACGCTTGACTGGCAAAGCCATAAGTTGTTATATCCTTCATTATATCAAATAAGTGGACTAAATCAACAGGTTGGCCAATAATTTCATCGGCCAATTGCTCATAGGTCCAATTCAGGGGCAAAGGAAAGTTATGCTTATTCATAAGAACTCTGATACTAGCCCCAATTGAGGCTCGCAGTCTCCTAGAAGCAAAATAATATAAGGTGACTGCCTCGGAGTTAACCACATTTGGAACCACAGGGTTCACTGGGTTATCCACATTCGGAAGTAAGGGACTGACCAATTGATTGTTCTCAAAAAGAGTTTGTTGTTGTGAAATACCTTCACACAAAGTTTGAATCGTATCGATAAGAATAAGGCTATTTTCCATTTATATTATTCTGGACTTTTTTGTCAAGACACACCGTCAACTCGCCTATCCCGAAGAGACTTTGAAAGTGACCAGTGCACTTCTAGAATGAATTGGAAGAGAGTAGGTGAGGTCTTTCCTCACAAATAAATGGAATGGGAATAAGGCTTTATCATTCAGCATTGTTTCAGCCTTATTATATAGATAAAAGACAAAGCGTTGTTTTACATACTCGGCTATCAAATTCTTGGAAAACAATCGAATCGAGGGTTCGGAGGTTGACGAAGAACATATGGCTTGGCTCTTTAAGCTAACCACAACCGAAAAAATTCAAAATCAGAAGGAGGAATCACAACTACAAGCTCATTTCACACATAGCAAAGAAAGATGCGCATACAGACTTATTTTATCCGACATCCACCTTAACCTTAGTAGGTTATAGGTGGCCTCTACTTCATATAGAAGACTCAGGTCTTCACTCCATCAAGGAACTACTTAAGCTTAAGGAAGAACAGCAACCCCTTCGCTCTTTGGGACTCACTCAGGAGCTTCCTTATCATAGATTCATGAGAGGCAAGAGCAGGAAACATGAACTGCGGAAAAAGGCTCTTTAACTTAAACCACTAACTCGGAAACTACATTTCTTCCTTTATTACACGTGAAGAGGGCCTAAGAACAACAACGAAGCACAACCTAAGAGAAGAGAGGGCATTCCCTTTTATAGTGCGCCTAGGGATGTGGTCCTGCCTGAAGCTCTCAACTACTATCAGAGAACTACTCCAGACGAGTAACTTATTACTATTTAAGTTTAAAGTGGATTGACCGATAAAAACCACACCCCTGTTGGCCGAAGCAGGCGAAGACAAAGACATTCTATAATCATCTATAATCAAAGGTAAGGTGCCAAACACGTATTGCACCAGAGCATATTCTATATTAAGAATTAAGATGGCATCGAACCGGACCTGTATTCATAGAGCAAATCCTAGTCTTAAATTAAATAAGGAAGGTCCGACTTATTACTTATTTAAAAATATATCTTATATGACTCAGCAGACACAGTCTTAGATACTTAGCTCTGAAACTCCTCAATCGACTCTTCACCCCAAGAGCAATAACAACCCTATCTGACTATATATATATTGCAACTTCTAACTCCTCCACATGAATAGAGCTTGAACTCTCAGGACACTTCAATACCTTAATCACGAAGTAGCTCTTGGTCGTCGATCTCTTCCTCAGCCTTCGTCAATCCTGCTTTCGATATAATATAGATGTTGATGTGTGAGCAAGGATCTTTCTGTACCTCAGATCTAGTGCAATCTAGCACTTTAAAAGACCGAGTTCTAGCAGCCTAATACTCCTATTTTTTTGTCGTTAATCGAGTGCGTGCCGTGCTGGTCTACTTACTCTTCCCTCGCTAAACCCGGCCTTCTTGCTTTCCCTCAAAAAAGGAAAAAACAAGAGATTTAAAAGTGGAGGATTCTATGTGATCTCCTATTACTATAAAAATAGCCTATGTCTTTCTTCATTCTCTAGCGAGAGAGAGAGAGCCCTTACTTTCTGCTTCCTAGTTTATTGATGTAGTTGCTGATTATACGAGCAGAAGACTTGTAACGAGTAGAAGAGGTCACCATCTCATCTTTATGAGTTAGAGATTACCTATTCTTTCATTTTGGATTGACTTTATATGTAGTTTATGAAGGTAGTTCGGGGGAAGCAAGCCAGTAAGCTTTTTTCCTTGAATCAACTGTTGAGGAAGGAAGTGACATCATATATAAAGAAAAGGAAGAGAATGCCTTGAGAGAAAGGGAATCATCATAGGCTGTGTTTTAAGTGAAGGAGAGAGACAGGACTTGCTAGAAATTGAATCAATAGGCTCAAAAGGCGATTTAAAGCTTGATTCATAGCAAGCCTTACCTTACTTAACTCTATCAATGACTTTGGAATTGACAAAGGATATTCATTTTCTAACTAATGGCGGATCTTCCTCAAAAGGAAGAGAACTGAGACGCTAGGGAAGGAAGGAAATGATTGAACATAGGGAATGGAAGCTATAGCTAGGAAAGAGAAAATAAAGCGATTGGTAAGCCAAGGTTTGAAGATGCTCGACCAACGGGAGAGGTTTGAAGATGCTCGACCGATAGGGAGAGGCTGGATAAAATTCAGCTCGACTGCTAAGGAGAGGAACGTAGACGCTCGACAGAGGAATGGATTTTCTTTAAAGTGTTAAAAATAGGCAAGTTGATTTAATGAAGTTGAAAAAAGGTATGAAGTAACTCGATTGATAAGGAGAGGAATTATCTTTTTTTATTGCTTGCCGAGTGAAGTGACTCAGTCTTGGAAGTAGTCGAAGTCTTCTATCTAAGTTATGAGGTTTCTGGTCTTTCAACATCCGCCCTACCTTTAGTGGTATCATGGCCATTTGCTTGAGCCAGTCTACCCGCTATCCCTAAGCAAGTGTTATTTCTTTGTTCCGGGAAATGGTCTAATAGTCCCGTGTCGGATAATCAGCTTCCATGATCGGATAAGAAGCTGCTTGGATGCATATACCCTAAGTTGATGTCTTCAATCGTGTAGCTGGCCTCGCCCGCAGTGAATCAATCCTCTACAAGCCCCTAAAGGTACCCCTTGTTAGGCTAACTTATCTTTCTATCTTTCCAAGTTTTTCAATCCTAGTAATGACTTTCTCGGCTTAACTATAACAAACAATTCTTTTTATTCTTTTTAACCAGAGCGAATCTCTGCCAACTCAACTCCTGTCTTGCCTACTAACTATTCTTGGTCTCAGTGGGCTTACCCTGATAGGGGCTTCGATTCATATCTATCACTAACTTCCTAAAATAGGCTTTTTCATTGCTTCTCCATGATTAAAGACTTTTTCTTTCTAGATGATACTGCCCAAGCAGGGAAAGAGTCAAAGTCAAGACAAACTAAGGCGATAGAGAGAATTCCTATTGAGTTACCTTTCGTGGGGTCACTCCCTTTGAACTGGAGATATACCGATAATAGCTGAAATAGCAGCGCTTAGGCCTAATCCCAATGCCCTTACTCAAGGATTCGGAAAAGAGAAGAGTGGAGACGTGAACAAGAACAACTTCCTCTTGTGATAATGCTACCATGAGTGAATTCCACTTCTTTCTCCTTCGGACCCTCACCGCTAACCAAGAGCAGTTGACAGGAGACAGAGTCTTTCCTTTATGTTGATGGATAAGCGGACTTCACTGCCATTGATTTAACAGCATGGGATATGATCACAAGAGCTGATTCAATCGGGTTAACAGCATCGGCTCACTGCTAGCAATCCAGTTAGTTAGGTCTCGTATGCCTATTATACAGTCTTACTAATAGTTCATAGTATCTAATCTGGTCTGAGAATGAAATTCAAATAAACTGAAAAGGTGAACGACAGTCAAACTGCATGCAATCGACAGCCAAAAGAGAAAAAGTCTAGCTTTACTTATTCCACTTTCTTTTGGAATGAAAGAATCACTAGTTGATGAGGAAGAAGGGGTCTTTACTGCTATCTTACTTCCTGACTTCCCTAGGGGAGGAAAAAGAAGCTCTTCTTGCTAACGTTGAATCAGCTGTTCTTCCTATTGTCGACTCGGGCTTGAATGAGTTGAATTTGGGAAGGTGGTTAAGTCATTGATAGAGATGAATCGAATCACCTAGCATTAGACTAGCTAAACTTCATTTTCTTGGGTGGCTTGGTTAGATTGGTTTGAGTAGCCCTATCTTTTACCTGAAAAGAGAATCGAGCCCACACTTGGTTCAAGGCTTTCAATAAGGAATACTGGGCTTAAGGGAATAGGAATCTACTTACCAACTGATCCTACTCTTCTTTAAGGCGCGAGTTCTACTTTCACTAGATTCTCCAAAGCTAAAAAGGTAGTTGACCCGAGGGATAAGCTCTTTCTCTTCTTTGCTGTGTATTCGGGATTAAGAGTCAAGTAAGGGCATGGCTTAAGCCAGCTCCTAACCCTAGGTTGAGGTATCATAATAGAGTAAAGTAGGACAGAACGATTAGCTTAGCAATGAATAAAAATCATTCAATCAGCCCTAGAGCTGGGAGTTCTCCTTCTAGATTTTAGAATAGAAGGAAGGAGGCTCCCGGAGGGTTAGTATCAGTCCTACTTGATTGTTTTCTTTGGCTAGATAGGAAGGGAGAAAGGCCGATACCGGCGTTTCCACCACCTTCAATGGAAAAAGGAATATTTTCTATGAAGGATAGGGCCATCTCGATGTAGTCTACTAACCTTTCCACATATAGAAGAAAGAAGTCAGCCTCCTTCCAATAAAAAAGGAAACAACTAATGTTGAGTACGGTGATACTGAAAAAGAGTTTTCGAATGGGAAACATGAGTTGGCTTTATAAGTATCTATAGAATAAGCATTGTGAACTATCAGCTTCAAAAAGATAGTTATAAGAAATGAGACTTCTACGAGCCCTTTCCTTTGTGAACATTTACTTGCCTTAGCCTTTCCTTCCCGCCTTAAGAAAGAAAGATAGACCAGTGCCAGCTACTGATAGGCTTGTTCCTGCTCTAGGATGGGAGATGATAAAATAACATACCACTTTACTGGCCAGGAAAAAAAGAATGATTCTCCCAAGTCGAGTGATAGGGCTTGACCTTGACGGATGGCTTAACTGATCTAATTAGAAGTACATCGCTAACAGGTTTGCTTGAAATACGCCTTTCAATCTCTTACCTATTTTTCTAAGCAAACTCTCATCTGCTGGCCGGAAACTTGCAACGAAATGCTTCCTCGACATCTCTGATAAGCATGCTTCATAAATAAAGAGGTCCTGGCACATGAGACCTAGCTCGGGATAGATTATGCATGTAGGGAAGCACAAGGCCCCTTCCCCAGAAATGAATTAGGGAGCCGACTGATGCTCTGCGATCATACTAGAAAGACGGCTTCTTGGTCATCATCCGTCAAGGCTGCCCCTATTTTTTTATATTGGAACTGGACCGACAACCAAAGGAAATTCCCTCTCGGTGAAGGGAATTCCCAAGGGCAGCAGGAGAACTCCAACTAAAGATGGGCTTAGAACTTTTTCTCACTTTTTGGCAAAGAACAGGTGAAGACTGACAGACTTTAGGATAGGGGACGGATACGAAGGCTACTAGATGAAGGACTAGTGGTTATGGATTTTTACCTAGAACCGAAACTAACCCTGACTTTCGATCTGGTAGTGATGCTGCGGGCTTACTTACTTAAATAGAGCCTTTGGTCCTCGTACATCCATGTAAAAACCTTTCTCGGTGACAGATGTTATTGATGAAGCCATCCCTGAAAAACTAGACAAGCACGCATTCGTACAGGTTAGCTATCTAGTGAAATAAAGGGCATACTTTTCTTTTTTCATGGTATGGACCAAAGAATAGGTTCTGCTGCTATCGACACCTACCCAATTAACCAACGATCGAGACCGAAGCTTAGCGAGTGTCTTGGTTATAAGAACTTCTCGCTCAATAAGACCAAGCGAGCAAACACCCTTACTCTAATGGCATGGTCTTCTTTCATCATTCCACGAAACTATAAAAAATAATTTATTTAATAGATTGAAACCCCATCCTAAAAAGGGCACTCAAGCTCGAACTTACTTTTTAAATGGAATCTTCCTTGTCCCGAAGTTTATCAATTAACCTGAAAGTTTACAATTCAATCAGCACCCTATTCAGATGATGCTGGAATAGTGTAAAAGCTTACGATAAGACCCAGTGAAAAGCTACCTTTACTCCATTTCTTATTTAATCCAAGGGGGCCTGCTTCCTGCTCTAACCCGTCTTCTTCCTTTCTTTTTGTTACTAATGCCATAGGTGTAAAAAATGCCCATACTGCCATGTGGGTTGTAGTATAAGGCCAAAATGCACATAATGTTACAAATGCCCTTACATATCCCTCTTCTATTGTTCTTAGACGTCTTGATGAACTTGAAGACTTCAGCTTACTACTTTATATTATTACAAGTAGACTGGTTCTTGTTACTGGTTTGTTCCTATCCCACTTCTGCTTTTCTCACTCCCCGGGTTCCTTGTGTAGTAAAAAGAAAGAAAGTGTCTATGGTAGATGGAATACGAGATCTAGGCAAGCCCTTCTTGTTAACTTAAAGGCTATGTAGAATCCTAGGTTTAGCTTTCTAATACCAGTCATTAGTTCCGGCTATCGCTCAAAAGTGATAGCGCCATAGAAAGAGAGAGTGTAAAACATTCAAACTTCGATACCTAGCATCCAATTTTCCATTCCCTGATCCGTGCCTCTTTAACAAAGACTTTATGAATAGTGGCTGGCTTTCGAGTTGGAAAGATAAGAAGAGCTTGACTGATCCATTCTGAAGGGAAAAAGTACATTGCTTAAGATATAAAGCACAGTGCAGCCACCCCGACTTCCGTCACATCCTAATAACAGACCTGGAGAATAGGTAAGCTCCAATACATTGTTCCTTGGTTAAACTGTCAGTGATAATGAGAAGAACCTTCTTCAGGTAACCTCCTCGAGGCTGACACTTTTGGCATCACTACCTCATGGCAAGCTTACTGAGTATCCACCACATCCATTTCCAAAGATTCAATCTGATTGGTTTTTGCCATGAACTCTCTTCGCAAAGTCAGGATCATCTTACAATCCACCTTATCAGGTAAGTTACCTAACTAAACTTGAAACTTTGGCTCATTTTCTTTAACCTAGGTCTGACTTACCAACCTTCAAGTCTTCCTCCATCAGGTCATCTTCCAGAGCCAAGCCTTCTAAAAGAAAGCTCATAAGAAAACCCCGTTGACGAGGTATGTCCCTTCTTGTGGTCTTTCCCAGCCTTACCTTCTACTGGGTACTTCACCATCATACCTCCCTTCGGTCGCCTTCTCTACTTCAGTTGTATTTTCCTTTTCACTGAAGCCTTCTTCCTCGGAATCCTCATTTTCAGGGTCCTTGTCAGCTTAGATGATTTCAGTTATGCTGGACTCTCTCCTACAGCCTCTTTCTCAAGTCTCGGTTTATGTGCGGCATGAACCCACTGATCAGTTGGTGGGACAATAGACGGTGTTTGAAATAACCATTGTTTGCTAATAAATCAAAATTTCATAAGAGAAGAAAGCTGTTAACGTAGGTCAGCGTAGATAAATGCTATCCGACTTGAATGATCGAATCGATTCCACTTTTTACTTTGTCGAGATTGGCTTGGTATGAAATGTACCAAACCCTGGGTACAAGATCGAAAAGAACCCTATAGGCAAGCAGGCTAAAAGCATTGTCCGTCTTCATGGCCTTAATAAGACTCAGTATTGTACTGGCTGAATCCGTTTCGCAGCACGAAGTATACCTCAATCTCCGTTAGTTTTGTTTCAACTTTTTCCCCAACCTTCTGTGAATAGGATCGGGCGCTTTGCTTGTCATGTATCTTCGGGATATGAGTTGGCAGTCTTATTTAAGAGCACTTTTTTTCTAATACTCATTATGGATCAACTCGTTGCTAATTTTGTTTCTAGGATGGGTTTGGCTCTGCCTGTAGCTATTCTTGTAGCCGTTAGGGCTGGCCGAATGATCTATCAAATAAATAGTCTTAATATGGAAACAAAGATAACATCAGTTACCATAGATGTTGTTAAAGAAAAGATCATTAAGCAACTCTCAATTCTTTTGAGAGTCTATAGAGATACTACTGAAGATGTGAACTTATCAATAGGAGTCAATCTCCAAGAGGTAAGCATACATCTATTTTTTGCAAATGAGAGCCTTCTGCACGATATTTATTGTGATCTTATTTCTCAGGGAACACAAAGTGAATACTTTCTCCAAGTTATACAATTTCTTGTCGGGTAGTCTTTCTTTTTCTGATGGTTCCTAACGTACTGGAGTTATAACATTTGAATTTCTTTTACATTCTACGTTCCCGAAACGGATCCTATCAAATATTTCACATTTTCTATGATCATCTCTATTTTAGGCATTTGGGGAATTCTCCTTAATAGACGAAATATTTCTATTATGTCAATGCCAATTGAATCAATGTTATTAGCTGTGAATTCAAAATTTTTGGTATTTTTCGTTTCTTCAGACGATATGATGGGTCAATTATTTGCTTCATTGGTTCCAACGGTGGCAGTTGCGGAATCTGTTATTGGGTTAGCTATTTTCATTATTACTTTTTGAGTCCGAGGGACTATTGCTGTATAATCTATTAATAGCATTCAAGGTTAAACATGACTCCGTCAGAGTTACCAAAATACGAAGTTCGCTTCTCCTTTCGTTCTCTTCTTTCTTTTTGATTTTGACTTGGTTGGTAAGGCTAGGGCCTTTCTCGCTGGGCGAGCGCATCCGATTCTAAAGTTCTTTCGTAAACCACTTCCCGTTCAGTTGCTAAAAGATAGAGATAAGGCTTTCTAAATGAGATTGAGTTCTACAAATATGCAGGCTAGAAAGATGATATTTGCTGCTATTCTATCTATTTGTGCATCAAGTTCAAAGAAAATCTCAATCTATAATGAAAAAATGATAGTAGCTCGTTGTTGTATAGGCTTTATCATATTCAGTCAGAAGAGTTTAGGTAATCCTTTCAAAGTGACTCTCGACGGGAAAATCCAGGCTATTCAGGAAGAATCGCAGTAATTCCTCAATCCTAACGAAGTAGTTCCTCCGGAATCCAATGAACAACAACGATTACTTAGGATCAACTTACGAATTTGTGGCACCATAGTAGAATCATTACCAATGGCATGCTGTGCACCTAAGTGCGAAAAGACAGTGCAAGCTTTGTTATGCCGAAACCTAATTCCAAATGCCACTTCTTCCCGTCCTATCTGTTTTCAGGACGATCTAGTCACAGGATTTCACTTCTTAGTGAGTGAAAGATTTGTCCCCGGGTCTACGTTAAAAGCTTCTATAGTAGAACTCATTCGAGAGGGCTTGGCGGTCTTAAGAATGGTTCGGGTGGGGGGTTCTCTTAAGAATAAAGAAGACGAATAGAATCTAATTCATGTTCTTCCTAACAGAGGAGTGGATCCAATACCAAGACGACTTCTTTCTTAGGAAGTGCAGTAAGTACTTGAGGATTTTTGGGATATCATGCCCCACGAGTTAGTTGCCAAGTGCCCCTTAGGAAGGCAATCTACCACAAGATTGAGTTGGGGCCTGGAACGCCCCTTAATTTACTTAGACTGGGGCTGGGTTTAGCGGATGGCCTCCCCAACTAGTATCTATTAGTCTTGGGGCTCGGTTGAGCTGAGGAAAGAATTTAAGGAACTCATTGAGGCCTATTTCTATTCCAGCTGAACATGAAGTTTTTCCCTATCTTGCTGGGGAAAAGGTTTGGGAGCCCCTGTTTTATTCCAGAAAAAGCGGGAGCCTTTGCATTGATTATCGGGCGCTCAACAAGGTAACCTAACCTTCAAGAACAAGTATCCAATTTGATTGCAGACTTCTTCACCATAATCAATAAGCACGAGATACTTCTCGAAGTTGGATCTAGGGTCGGGCTACTATCAGGTGTGTGTCACAGAAGGAGACGAGCCAAAGACGACCTCTGTGACAAGCAAGCAACCTTACTAATAAAGGGGCGTTTGATAATTTTTTTGTTATGCCTTTTGGACTCACCAATACCCCTGCCACATTTTGCACCCTCCACAATGAGCTATTCCACCTGTACTTAGACGACGAGTGGTATACTTTGATCGTGGGCTATATCCATTCATTAAATGACCACGTTAGCCACCTCCAGACCGTCAAGGAAGAATTACCTCTATGTAAAGAAAAAGAAATGCTCCTTTGGACAGACAGAGATCCTTTTCCTAGGGCATAGGATGGGCATCAGAGCCATTGAGGAGTGACAAACACCTCCTACCAAGGTGAGTGAGCTAAGATCGTTTTTAGGGTTCGTGAACTATATTACTGAAGATTAATCGTAAGTAACTCAAAGATGGCTGCTCAACTCAAAAACCTCCTAAAGAAGGACGTACGGATCGATCATAGCATTGCACTTTTCGGAAGAGTGTCAAAGCGCTTTTGCGGACCTAAAGTAGATAGTGATTGATGACCCCATATTGTAGTTGCCAGATTACACTAAGCCATTTGAAGTACACACGGATGCATCAGATTATGCCATAGGCAGTGTGATAGTACAATAAGGTGACCCTATCGCATATGAGAGTCGAAAGCTCAATGAGACTGAGAGGCGCAGTCCAAGAAAAGAAGATGACAGCAATAGTACACTACTTGAAAACATGGAAGCAAGTCACGATTCGTGACAGATAATGTGGCGACGAGTGACTTTCTGACCCAGAAGAAATTCACACCAAAACAGGGACGATGGCAGCAAGACAAAGTTGCCAAGTTTGATTGATATGGTGCTGGAGTATAAGCTTGGACGGACCAACCAAGTTGAGGATGCCTTAAGTAAAAAGACGGAGCTGGCGGCATTTAAGTGTGAGGCAGTGACAGCCACCAGTAGGGTCGCGAGGACCCTACCGCATCATATTCGAGATGGGCTTAGTGTTCCGGAGAAATGAAAAGCTTATTTCTTTGTTATATCATTCTTTGATTGCCAAACATATAAGATGTCCGATTTTCTTCCCTTCGTTCCTTTGGATCTCAACGGTTACTAGCAGCTCTTTTGGATCAAAGTGTGTTCCAGGCCATGGAAATAGCTTTCTCAAGTGACGATGACTCTTTATTTGGTGTGCTCACTATTCCATCATAGCGTTATAGGTTGGGGCGATAACAAATTCGCAACCAAGAACAGTGGGGTTCCAAGGTGTGAGCGGCACCTTGGAGATGATTGTAAAAATGCGCTTTCCCAGCTTTTCGTAGTCAGACTGAAAACAACAAGCAAGAAGAAAAAAACAACGAAAGAAGAGAAGAGAAAAGGAACCTACCTTACTATCTTACTTAGGGAAGGAATAGAGCGATGAGAGAGAACTACTTCTTCAATCAACTGTAAGAAGTGCGAAGATGAATTCTAATAACTCTAATAAACCCATCCCCTGACTTTCTCTCTTTCTATACAAATACTACTTGCTTGCTTGAACTCAGTCTTACAATCGGCTGAATGAAGCCTAAAAGGCCGAAAGGTCATTAAAGCTGTCTCTAGCCCTCCCTCCCCCCCCCCCCCTCCCTAAGAACCCCCTGGTGGTGAACTAGAGCTGGAAACGAGCCCTCGCCATAGAAGTAGGAGTTAGAAGGAAAAACCAGAGATTGAGTTCTATCTTCAAGGGATGGGGATATTATAAACACCAATATCAGACTCTTCGCCGATTCGGAGAATAGTCTGATTTTTGTAATTAGGTTAGGAAGAAGAAAGGTTGATATACTGTAGGCCGGTAAGGGGGATGCCACTGCTTTGATGAGCGTGGTGCCATATGGGCCCTAGGGAACGGATAACCTTGTGCTGGAAGTGTTGCATAGCCTTGCTGAGGGAATTGCTGTAGAGTGTGGGAGCAGATAAACTGATGACGGATCCTATGCTACTTCAAATAATCATCAAACTCTTACAACGTGTATTCTCCACCTGACGGAACGGAATGAAACTTAAGGGGAACCCTCATTCTTTAGTGCCAACCGGGGGATCTAATAGAGATACCCTTGTCAAGTGACTCCAATCGTATCTAAATCTCTTTTAATGACAGAAAGGTAACCCCAAAGATTAGCAATTTGCTGTGTTGAATGTAACTATAGGGTCTCCACCTTGAACTAAATGTCTGATCCCTACTTCTCGGTCCCCTTCCCTCTCCCCTAAACCTCTTCCTTTCCTCTTGCAAGTAGAAAGCGGTAAAAAAGAACTATTGGTAAGCGGTTCGACTTCTAGCTCAAGTTCAGTCTCAAGCTAAGTCTCAATCTCTAGCTAGCACGACTCCTGGCATCGCTTTTCCAGTAAGAATAAGTGCTAGGCTGAAAGATTGGAATTGAGCTACCCAACTTACTGAATACAACTATGGACGTGAAATGATGTCTTTCCACTATTCGTGGTAAGGAAATCTAACATTCTTCTACTCAGTCAGCGGGAACGAAAACTATTCCTTCCTATGCTTGTAGTTTTATAAGGCCAGTGAAAGCAGTATGCTATAGGTAGTTACTACTTATCCTATGCTTATCTGCTTGTAGCTCTTAGTTGTAATTCATTTGATTTGAATCCTTACTACACGAAGGAGGAATATAAGAGCAAGAGGGCTAACTCCTATCCTGGTCTCCTATAAAGGCTTTGTTTCGTTAGGTCTTCTTGCCATATCAAAAAAGAGAGGGAGAAGGCGACCGAAGTGAGGAGTTGGATCCAGGTTAAGAACTAAGGATAGTTATATGCTTAACACATGCAAATCGTAGAAATGCCACTCATAAGGACGGTGAGATTTTGATCCCTATTATTAGCTTTTAGTGATCCAGTAGATGGAAAGCTAGCAGCAATCTGAACTAGAGAAGTTAGAACTCTGATACAAGCATGCATACCAACGAATACCAACAAGTGGAGTTAACGCTATATCTCATCCTTTCCTTAGTAGGGGTTATCCCTAAACAAAATACCGATTCAAGCCCCTTTACTAGGTTGGGCCAATCTCACGATTCTCAATTTCAAAATATCTTAATTAAGAGATGAGAGAACAACGGCTAAACTTTGACAGCTCTTTTTCAAATAAGAAAGCTTGCCTGTCTCTAATGCGAATGAGGAATGCTAGATAACAAAGTAGTTGTGAGACCCTGTGACACCCCGATCCCTCTCGAGACCGGGAGTTCTATCAATCAATCTATTCACAACCCAATTCCAAACCCGGTCAAAATTTTAGGGAAAGACGGATAGAGTCTCCCCTGTTCCTAGGCAAAATGTAAAACCTATAACAGCATATAAGTAGACCAGCACCATGTCCAACCATACAAATCCTCCTCAAGGCCATCCGAGCCTTGGTTCTCAACAATTAAACACAAGTAAATATACAATTCCAAGTACCCAGACCATTCCTACTTTTCTTTATGCAATACAAGCATGCATTAAAGTTAAGCTATACTAACTAGATACATAAACTAACTTATCAAACCACTTCTATAATCTAATAAAACTTAAATTACATTCCTTTTGACATTAAATACATACAATACATGAACATACATCTTTGCATCTTTGACAACTCAAGTCACATAGCAAGCAAGACAACTCTTCAAGCACGAACTTTCACACAGTCACGAACTTTCCAGCTAACATGGCATTTCCTGAAATGTGGTGGTGAGGAATAAGTATACTCAACACGTATACTCAGTGAGGGTGAGACAGATATCGAGGTGGAGAGAAAGAAATTCGTGCAATGCAAATAGGTATAGCTAAGCAATATAATTGACAAGCAAGCATTCAATATAAACAATCAATACAATAACCAATTAATAAAAGCATTAACACAACCATTCAAAGCTATACCACACTCTGAAAGCTATGGTTCACTCGAGCGAGAAGTGTACCGATCATAACTTCGATGACTTTAACGATGACGCGCCGGCTCACCCACCTTATAACTTCCGTTAGAGTACTCCGGACATACTCTGTCAATTCTACGACCCAAACTCCCTGGGCGGCAACCCAAGCGAGAAAGGGAATAGGACACGGAGCTAGAGCAACCAACACTGGCAACCCGAGGCTACCCAGAGAGGCCCATCACTCACGCGCCTGACACTTATGCAATGCAATACAAGATATTTAACGATAATCGAGCAAGGCACTGAAGTGCAAGTCAGTAAGAACATGCGATACAATAAGCACACAATAAGCAACTATAATCAATTAAGTAACAAGAACAACACCAACAAGCATTATCAACAATTGATATACAAATTCATTCATAATCAACTTTAACAAGCATAATAAGCATTATTAGGCATTCTATAGACATTATACTATGAAAACACACAAAATCACAAAATGACCCCAACTTTCAAAACGCTACTACTTCCAAACGAGTCATGAGTTTTGGAAACCGACTTCACCAATCCTCCTAGGTCACCATAAGGCACGTCTAAAGACCCCGAAACCCTACTTAACCCTAGAATTCACGCAAAGCCCCGATTTTTCGCTTTGCTCGTTTGAACTACCGCTACCCTAACCAAACACCCAACCAATGCCATAATCACACCAAAAGTGCTTCCATGGCCTCCCGAGACAATGCCATCAAGAAAAACAAGAAAACGCTAAACTCGACCTAAACGACCCCAACTTTCACCAAGGCATTTTTCTCCGTTTTTCCATTACACAATCCAATTAAACCACACATTTAGGCATTCTAGCATATCTAGCACCTTCCTACATTAACAGAACACATAACGGAGTAACTTTATCGAAACGGGAGTTTACTATTCATAATTTACTATTCATTTATCAATTAAAATTGCAATTTCGATTTTCAACCGCAGAAAATGCTAAAAAGCTATAAATACATGTTCGACAATCAACAAGGAACATTCTTTAAGCAACAAAATGGATAAAATAACAGTCTACGCATAATTTCCAAAAATTAAAGTTTAGACATAAATTTTTCAAATGCACAAATAACGATGAAACCCTCACCTTAGACGCTCCTAGACGCAAGGAAAACCACGCCGGATGCCTCGGAAACCACCCCGCACAAGCTCTAGCGAAGAAATTGAAGTTTGAAGTTGAAATGTTTTTTTTTTCTTTTTCCTTCATGGTTTTGACCATGGCTTCTTTATTTTTTCTGATTTTTGCTTCTTTGTTCTCTTATTTGATGCTTTAAATAAAAGATGACACTTAGTCAATTGGTCAAGCCTTGGTCAAAGCTAACTTTAGTTGGTCAAATAAGCTTATTTTATGCATTTTAAAGCTAAAACAACCAACCCAAATCTAATTCTAGTTAAATACAACTTAAAATAACAAGATTAAAACACTAAATACTAGTTTTCACTAGTTGCTGAGGACTATAAATCATTTCCTAACTATCGCTCTCGATATGCTATGCACTTTGCGACAATAAAGGAATAATGATTAAATCTCAAAGAATTTAAGAAAATATAATTTTCGAAAAATAACATAGTTCAAAATTTACTCCGGCTCGGAGCTACTTTTCATTTAATTGAAAACCGAGCATTAAAGTGCAAGAAAAATAAAACC
This sequence comes from Ehretia macrophylla, assembly GCA_037974665.1. Taxonomy (NCBI): domain Eukaryota; kingdom Viridiplantae; phylum Streptophyta; class Magnoliopsida; order Boraginales; family Ehretiaceae; genus Ehretia; species Ehretia macrophylla. Next base: position 11,243,042 of record CM075770.1, read on the forward strand.
GATTAACATAAATATGAAAATGAAGCTACAAATGAATGTTTAACTAAAATAAACACATAATTCAATGCTAACATTTAAGATGCCACTTAATTAAATGCAATTAAATGTCATTAAGTGCATGCCAGGTTCGGGTTATCACATCCTTCCCCCCTTAAAACAATTGCATCCTCGCAATTCTTCTTCCAATAGAACTCTACATCCACTGAAATCCAACTCTAACTAATCTTCATTAGCTGCCGAGCAAGTATATTAATCAAGATGACCAACAGGGAAGTTTAAGAAGAAATTCCAAGTAGTAATGCCGAATAAAGGCTCAAATGTAGATACCGCACAAGAATCCCGTTGACACAAATACCGAAGAAGAATAAAATTCCAACTAAAAGCGCCGAGATAATACCAATAGAGACTAAAGCAAAGATACTGTAGATAAATTCACATCAAATATTAATGATAAGAAGAATACCGAATGAATACCCATACACGAATCTCTAGTAGAAGTTGAACTATTATCGCCCGAAAATACCCAAGCAGAAGCCAAATAAAGGCTCAAACAAAGGTTCCATCTAGAGGTCCAAAGAAGTACCCAACTGGTCATGAATTTCATAGAAGAATTCCCTGTTATGAGTGCTGAAGAAAAATACTAAGAAACCCAATCAAATATACTTCAAAAGTTCCAAAGAAGCCTTCCAAATAATAACCCCATAGGACAACCAATTAGATTCCGAGTATCGCTATCAAATGCCAAGAAGAATGTCAAAGGGAATAGCAGAGAAAATATAATGTGCCCAATAAGACAATTAAGTTGAATAACAAAGATAGTTTCCCAGATAGACGAAAACCCTAAGAAAAATACCGAGCTGGTGTACAATATACAAAACCAAACCCCGAGGCCCCTACACTATTTGCTAAGTGAGAACTTCATACAACCTTGCCAATAAGGAAAATACCATTAGAATGCCCAATAATAATTCCAAAGAGTACCGTAAGTAGTACTATACAATAAGTATGATAGGAATTCCAAATACCAAACCTACTGAGGAACACTAAAGAAAATTTCCGAAACAATGCTCCAGTGAGAAAATACCAAGGATTGCCCAATAAGTAAGTACCAAATAAATGACCACCAAGAATTCTATAGAATGCCATTGAAGGATTTCTAATAAGGAATGCCAGTAACACACCAATAAAGACCAAGACTCATATGCCATAGATAATACCATACAATAAGTCCGATTGAGATCCCAATAGCCAAGTCCACCGAGAAGTGCCAACAAAAGTTTCCAAAGAATACCCAATAAGAAAACCAAAGAATGCTCCAGAGAACAACCAAATAGAACCCCAAAAGAAAACTACTCTTTCACAACTGTTACACACAGAGGAGAACTTTAGAGACTCGCCAATAACCGATCTCCAAAAGCAAACACCAACTCCCAAATAAAGGCTAATTAAATGCCATTCATTTCCTGCCAATCCATACACTTTGGAAGGCCAGCTGTGAACCACTTTCTTCAGGGGAGGAAGAGGACTTACTTACCATTTCTACGGGACATGTATGAATGCAAAGATATCACATTTATACACATGCCTTAAACTATTATGCAAACAAGTTTACAAAATAGTTTATTCAATAAAGTTCACTCAAGCACGACAATCAAGTCAAGCACAACATAATCAATTCAAATCACGGCAGAACCAATTCAAGACATTCTAATACACACATTACAAGCAATACTTCAAACAAATAACAATTCACGAGGTCGATTCGATTCACGATGCCAATTCAATAGGTCAATTCAATACACAACAAGACACTTTGCTTCACTTAGCACACAATTAACACATAACACATAACTATATCACATAGGAGCATACATTCAGGTCAAGACACACAATCTCACATACAAGCATACACTTTCAAGACACACTTAACAAGCACACATTCAAGGATCACTACCCACCAGACCGAGGACCCTGTCCCGGCTTATGAGCTAAACAATCTCTGATACCACCTGTGACACCCCGATCCCACTCGAGACCGGGAGTTCTATCAATCAATCTATTCACAACCCAATTCCAAACCCGGTCAAAATTTTAGGGAAAGACGGACAGAGTCTCCCCTGTTCCTAGGCAAAATGTAAAACCTGTAATAGCAGATAAGTGGACCAGCACCATGTCCAACCATACGAATCCTCCTCAAGGCCATCCGAGCCTTGGTTCTCAACAATTAAACACAAGTAAATATACAATTCCAAGTACCCAGACCATTCTAACTTTTCTTTAAGCAATACAAGCATGCATTAAAGTTAAGCTATACTAACTAGATACATAAACTAACTTATCAAACCACTTCAATAATCTAATAAAACTTAAATTACATTCCTTTTGACATTAAATACATACAATACATGAACATACATCTTTGCATCTTAGACAACTCAAGCCACATAGCAAGCAAGACAACTCTTCAAGCACGAACTTTCACATAGTCACGAACTTTCCAGCTAACATGGCATTTCCTGAAATGTGGTGGTGAGGAGTGAATATACTCAACACGTATACTCAGTAAGGGCGAGACAGATATCGAGGTGGAGAGAAAGAAGTTCGTGCAATGCAAATAGGTACAGCTAAGCAATATAATTGACAAGCAAGCATTCAATATAAACAATCAATATAATAACCAATTAATAAAAGCATTAACTCAACCATTCAAAGCTATACCACACTCTGAAGGCTATGGTTCACTCGAACGAGAAATGTACCGATCATAACTTCGATGACTTTAACGATGACGCGTTGGTTGACCCACCTTATAACTTCCGTTAGATTACTCCGGACATACTCTGTCAATTCTACGACCCAAACTCCCTGGGCGGCAACCCAAGCGAGAAAGGGAATAGGACACGGAGCTAGAGCAACCAACACTGGCAACCCGAGGCTACCCAGAGAGGCCCATCACTCACGCGCCTGACACTTATGCAATGCAATACAAGATATTCAACGATAATCGAGCAAGGCACAGAAATGCAAGTCAGTAACAACATGCGATACAATAAGCACACAATAAGCAACTATAATCAATTAAGTAACAAGAACAACACCAACAGGCATTATCAATAATTGACATACAAATTCATTCATAATCAACTTTAACAAGCATAATAAGCATTATTAAGCATTCTATAGACATTATACTATGAAAACACAAAATCACAAAATGACCCCAACTTTCAAAACGCTACTACTTCCAAACGAGCCACGAGTTTTGGAAACCGATTTCACCAATCCTCCTAGGTTACCATAAGGCATTTCTAAAGACCCCGAAACCCTACTTAACCCTAGAATTCACGCAAAACCCCGATTTCTCCCTTTGCTCATTTGAACTACCGCTACCCTAACCAAATACCCAACCAACGCCATAATCACACCAAAAGTGCTTCCATGGCCTCCTGAGACAATGCCATCACGCAAAACGAGAAAACGCTAAACTCGACCTAAACGACCCCAACTTTCACCAAGGCATTTTTCTCCGTTTTTCCATTACACAATCCAATTAAACCACACATTTAGGCATTATAGCATATTTAGCACCTTCCTACATTAACAGAATGCATAACGGAGCAACTTCATCGAAACAGGGGTTTACTATTCATAATTTATTATTCATTTATCAATTTAAATTGCAATTTTGATTTTCAACTGCAGAAAATGCTAAAAAGCTATAAATACATGTTCTACAATCAACAAGGAACATTCTTTAAGTAACAAAACGGATAAAATAATAGTCTACGCATAATTTTCAAATATTAAAGTTTAGACATAAATTTTTCAAATGCACAAATAACGATGAAACCCTCATCTTAGACGCTCCTAGACCCAAGGAAAACCACACCGGATGCCTCGGAAACCACCCCGCACAAGCTCTGGCGAAGAAATTGAAGTTTGATGTTGAAATGTTTTTTTTTCTTTTTCCTCCATGGTTTCGGCCATGGCTTCTTTATTTTTTCTGATTTTTGCTTCTTTGTTCTCTTGTTTCATGCTTTAAATAAAAGATGACACTTAGTCAATTGGTCAAGCCTTGGTCAAAGCTAACTTAAGTTGGTCAAATAAGCTTATTTTATGCATTTTAAAGCTAAAACAACCAACCCAAATCTAATTCTAGTTAAATACAACTTAAAATACCAAAATTAAAACACTAAATACTAGTTTTCACTATTTACTAATGACTAGAAATCATTTCCTAACTATCGTTCTCGATATGCTATGCACTTTGCGATAATAAAAGAATAACGATTAAATTTCAAAGAATTTAAGAAAATATAATTTTTGAAAAGTAACATAGTTCAAAATTTACTCCGGCTCGGAGCTACTTTTCATTTAATTGAAAACCGAGCATTAAGATGCAAGAAAAATAAAACCGATTAACATAAATATGAAAATGAAGCTACAAATGAATGTTTAACTAAAATAAACACATAATTCAATGCTAACATTTAAGATGCCACTTAATTAAATGCAATTAAATGCCACTAAGTGCATGCCGAGTTCGGGTTATCACATCCTTCCCCCCTTAAAACAATTGCGTCCTCGCAATTCTTCTTCCAATAGAACTCTGCATCCACTGAAATCCAACTCTCACTAATCTTCATCAGCTGCCGAGCAAGTATATTAATCAAGATGACCAATAGGGAAGTTTAAGAAGAAATTCCAAGTAGTAATGCCGAATAAAGGCTCAAATGTAGATACCGCACAAGAATCCCGTTGACACAAATACCGAAGAAGAATAAAATTCCAACCAAAAGCGCCGAGAGAATACCAATAGAGACTAAAGCAAAGATACTGTATATAAATTCACATCAAATATTAATGATAAGAAGAATACCTAGTGAATAACCTATACACGAATCTCTAGTAGAAGTTCAACTATTATCGCCCGAAAATACCCAAGCAGAAGCCAAATAAAGGCTCAAACAAAGGTTCCATCCAGAGGTCCAAAGAAGTACCCAGCTGGTCATGAATTTCATAGAAGAATTCCCTGTTAAGAGTGCTGAAGAAAAATACTAAGAAACCCAATCAAATATACTTCAAAAGTTCCAAAGAAGCCTTCCAAATAATAACCCCATTGGACAACCAATTAGATTCCGAGTATCGCTATCAAATGCTGAGATGAATGTCAAAAGGAATAGCAGAGAAAATATAATGTGCCCAAAATGACAATTAAGTTGAATAACAAAGATAGTTTCCCGGATAGACGAAAACCCTAAGGAAAATACCGAGCTGGTGTACAATATACAAAACCAAACCCTGAGGCCCCGGCACTGTTTGCTAAGTGAGAACTTCATACAACCTTGCCAATAAGGAAAATACCATTAGAATGCCCAATAAGAATTCCAAAGAGTACCGTAAGTAGTACTATACAATAAGTATGATAGGAATTCCAAATACCAAACCTACTGAGGAACACTAAAGAAAATTTCCGAAACAATGCTCCAGTGAGAAAATACCAAGGATTGCCCAATAAGTAAGTACCAAATAAATGACCACCAAGAATTCTATAGAATGCCATTGAAGGATTTCCAATAAGGAATGCCAGTAACACACCAATAAAGACCGAGACTCATATGCCATAGATAATACCATACAATAAGTCCGATTGAGATCCCAATAGCCAAGTCCACCGAGAAGTGCCAACAAAAGTTTTCAAAGAATACCCAATAAGAAAACCAAAGAATGCTCCAGAGAACAACCAAATAGAACCCTAAAAGAAAACTACTATTTCACAACTGTTAAACACAGAGGAGAACCTTAGAGACTCGCCAATAACCGATCTCCAAAAGCAAACACCAACTCCCAAATAAAGGGTAATTAAATGCCATTCATTTCGTGCCAATCCATACACTTTGGAAGCCCAGCTGTGAACCACTTTCTTCAGGGGAGGAAGATGACTTACTTACCATTTCCACGGGACATGTATGAATGCCAAGATATCACATTTATACACATGCCTTAAACTATTATGGAAGCAAGTTTACAAAAGAGTTTATTCATCAAAGTTCACTGAAGCACGACAATCAAGTCAAGCACAACATAATCAATTCAAATCACGGCACAACCAATTCAAGACATTCTAATACACACATTACAAGCAATACTTCAAACAAATAACAATTCACGAGGTTGATTCGATTCACGATGCCAATTCAATAGGTCAATTCAATACACAACTAGACACTTCGCTTCACTTAGCACACAATTAACACATAACACATAACTATATCACATAGGAGCATACATTCAGGTCAAGACACACAATCTCACATACAAGCATACACTTTCAAGACACACTTAACAAGCACACATTCAAGGATCACTACCCACCAGACCTAGGACCCTGTCCCGACTTATGAGCTAAACAAGCTCTGATACCACATGTGACACCCCGATCCCTCTCGAGACCGGGAGTTCTATCAATCAATCTATTCACAACCCAATTCCAAACCCCGTCAAAATTTTAGGGAAAGACGAACAGAGTCTCCCATGTTCCTAGGCAAAATGTAAAACCTATAATAGCATATAAGTGGACCAGCACCATGTCCAACCATACAAATCCTCCTCAAGGCCATCCGAGCCTTGGTTCTCAACAATTAAACACAAGTAAATATACAATTCCAAGTACCCAGACCATTCTAACTTTTCTTTAAGCAATACAAGCATGCATTAAAGTTAAGCTATACTAACTAGATACATAAACTAACTTATCAAACCACTTCAATAATCTAATAAAACTTAAATTACATTCCTTTTGACATTAAATACATACAATACATGAACATACATCTTTGCATCTTTGACAACTCAAGCCACATAGCAAGCAAGACAACTCTTCAAGCACGAACTTTCACACAGTCACGAACTTTCCAGCTAACATGGAATTTCCTGAAATGTGGTGGTGAGGAATAAGTATACTCAACACGTATACTCAGTGAGGGCGAGACAGATATCGAGGTGGAGAGAAAGAAGTTCGTGCAATGCAAATAGGTACAGCTAAGCAATATAATTGACAAGCAAGCATTCAATATAAACAATCAATACAATAACCAATTTATAAAAGCATTAACACAACCATTCAAAGCTATACCACACTCTGAAGGCTATGGTTCACTCGAGCGAGAAATGTACCGATCATAATTTCGATGACTTTAACGATGACGCGCCGGCTCACCCACCTTATAACTTTCGTTAGAGTACTCTGGACATACTCTGTCAATTCTACGACCCAAACTCCCTGGGCGGCAACCCAAGCGAGAAAGGGAATAGGACACGGAGCTAGAGCAACCAACACTGGCAACCTGAGGCTACCCAGAGAGGCCCATCACTCACGTGCCTGACACTTATGCAATGCAATACAAGATATTCAACGATAATCGAGCAAGGCACTGAAATGCAAGTCAGTAACAATATGCGATACAATAAGCACACAATAAGCAACTATAATCAATTAAGTAACAAGAACAACACCAACAAGCATTATCAACAATTGACATACAAATTCATTCATAATCAACTTTAACAAGCATAATAAGCATTATTAAGCATTCTATAGACATTATACTATGAAAACACCCAAAATCACAAAATGACCCCAACTTTCAAAACGTTACTACTTCCAAACGAGCCACGAGTTTTGCAAACCGATTTCACCAATCCTCCTAGGTCACCATAAGGCACGTCTAAAGACCCCGAAACCCTACTTAACCTTAGAACTCAGGCAAAGCCCCGATTTTTCCCTTTGCTCGTTTGAACTACCACTACCCTAACCAAACACCCAACCAACGCCATAATCACACCAAAAGGTCTTTCATGGCCTCCTGAGACAATGCCATCACGTAAAACAAGAAAATGCTAAACTCGACCTAAACGACCCCAACTTTCAACAAGGCATTTTTCTCCGTTTTTTCATTACACAATCTAATTAAACCACACATTTAGGCATTCTAGCATATCTAGCACCTTCGTACATTAACAGAACGTATAACGGAGCAACTTCATCGAAACGGGAGTTTACTATTCATAATTTACTATTCATTTATCACTTTAAATTGCATTTTTGATTTTCAATAGCAGAAAATGCTAAAAAGCTATAAATACATGTTCTACAATCAACAAGGAACATTCTTTAAGTAACAAAACGGATAAAATAATAGTCTACGCATAATTTCCAAAAATTAAAGTTTAGAAATAAAATTTTCAAATGCACAAATAACGATGAAACCCTTACTTTAGACGCTCCTAGACGCAAGGAAAACCACGCCGGATGCCTCGGAAACCACCCCGCAGAAGCTCTCGCGAAGAAATTGAATTTTGAAGTTGAAATGTTTTTTTTTCTTTTTCCTCCATGGTTTCGGCCATGGCTTCTTTATTTTTTCTGATTTTTGCTTCTTTGTTCTCTTGTTTCATGCTTTAAATAAAAGATGACACTTAGTCAATTTGTCAGGCCTTGGTCAAAGCTAACTTAAGTTGGTCAAATAAGCTTATTTTATGCATTTTAAAGCTAAAACAACCAACCCAAATCTAATTCTAGTTAAATACAACTTAAAATACCAAAATTAAAACACTAAATACTAGTTTTCACTATTTGCTAAAGACTAGAAATCATTTCCTAACTATCGCTCTCGATATGCTATGCACTTTGCGAAAATAAAAGAATAACGATTAAATTTCAAAGAATTTAAGAAAATATAATTTTTGAAAAGTAACATAGTTCAAAATTTACTCCGGCTCGGAGCTATTTTTCATTTAATTGAAAACCGTGCATTAAGATGCAAGAAAAATAAAACCGATTAACATAAATATGAAAATGAAGCTACAAATGAATGTTTAACTAAAATAAACACATAATTCAATGCTAACATTTAAGATGCCACTTAATTAAATGCAATTAAATGCCATTAAGTGCATGCCGAGTTCGGGTTATCACATCCTTCCCCCCTTAAAACAATTGCGTCCTCGCAATTCTTCTTCCAATAGAACTCTGCATCCACTGAAATCCAACTCTCACTAATCTTCATCAGCTGCCGAGCAAGTATATTAATCAAGATGACCAATAGGGAAGTTTAAGAAGAAATTCCAAGTAGTAATGCCGAATAAAGGCTCAAATGTAGATACCGCACAAGAATCCGGTTGACACAAATACCGAAGAAGAATAAAATTCCAACCAAAAGCGCCAAGATAATACCAATAAAGACTAAAGCAAAGATATTGTAGATAAATTCACATCAAATATTAATGATAAGAAGAATACCGAATGAATACCCCATATACGAATCTCTAGTAGAAGTTCAACTATTATCGCCCGAAAATACCCAAGCAGAAGCCAAATAAAGGCTCAAACAAAGGTTCCATCCAGAGGTCCAAAGAAGTACCTAGCTGGTCATGAATTTCATAGAAGAATTCCCTGTTAAGAGTGCTGAAGAAAAATACTAAGAAACCCAATCAAATATACTTCAAAAGTTCCAAAGAAGCCTTCCAAATAATAACCCCATTGGACAACCAATTAGATTCCGAGTATCGCTATCAAATGCTGAGAAGAATGTCAAAGGGAATAGCAGAGAAAATATAATGTGCCCAATAAGACAATTAAGTTGAATAACAAAGATAGTTTCCCTGATAGACGAAAACCGTAAGGAAAATACCGAGCTGGTGTACAATATACAAAACCAAACCCCGAGGCCCCGGAACTGTTTGCTAAGTGAGAACTTCATACAACCTTGCCAATAAGGAAAATACCATTAGAATGCCCAATAATAATTCCAAAGAGTACCGTAAGTAGTACTATACAATAAGTATGATAGGAATTCCAAATACCAAACCTACTGAGGAACACTAAAGAAAATTTTCGAAACAATGCTCCAGTGAGAAAATACCAAGGATTGCCCAATAAGTAAGTACCAAATAAATGACCACCAAGAATTCTATAGAATGCCATTGAAGGATTTCCAATAAGGAATGCCAGTAACACACCAATAAAGACCGAGACTCATATGCCATAGATAATACCATACAATAAGTCCGATTGAGATCCCAATAGCCAAGTCCACCGAGAAGTGCCAACAAAAGTTTCCAAAGAATACCCAATAAGAAAACCAAAGAATGCTCCAAAGAACAACCAAATAGAACCCCAAAAGAAAACTACTCTTTCACAACTGTTACACACAGAGGAGAACTTTAGAGACTCGCCAATAACCGATCTCCAAAAGCAAACACCAACTCCCAAATAAAGGCTAATTAAATGCCATTCATTTCCTGCCAATCCATACACTTTGGAAGGCCAGCTGTGAACCACTTTCTTCAGGGGAGGAAGAGGACTTACTTACCATTTCCACGGGACATGTATGAATGCAAAGATATCACATTTATACACATGCCTTAAACTATTATGCAAGCAAGTGTACAAAAGAGTTTATTCAACAAAGTTCACTCAAGCACGACAATCAAATCAAGCACAACATAATCAATTCAAATCACGGCACAACCAATTCAAGACATTCTAATACACACATTACAAGCAATACTTCAAACAAATAAATATTCACGAGGTTGATTCGATTCACGATGCCAATTCAATAGGTCAATTCAATACACAACTAGACACTTCGCTTCACTTAGCACACAATTAACACATAACACATAACTATATCACATAGGAGCATACATTCAGGTCAAGACACACAATCTCACATACAAGCATACACTTTCAAGACATACATAACAAGCACACATTCAAGGATCACTACCCACCAGACCGAGGACCCTGTCCCGACTTATGAGCTAAACAAGCTCTGATACCACCTGTGACACCTCGATCCATCTCGAGACAGGGAGTTCTATCAATCAATCTATTCACAACCCAATTCCAAACCTGGTCAAAATTTTAGGGAAAGACGGACAGAGTCTCCCATGTTCCTAGGCAAAATGTAAAACCTATAATAGCATATAAGTGGACCAGCACCATGTCCAACCATACAAATCCTCCTCAAGGCCATCCGAGCCTTGGTTCTCAACAATTAAACACAAGTAAATATACAATTCTAAGTACCCAGATCATTCTAACTTTTAAGCAATACAAGCATGCATTAAAGTTAAGCTATACTAACTAGATACATAAACTAACTTATCAAACCACTTCAATAATCTAATAAAACTTAAATTACATTCCTTTTGACATTAAATACATACAATACTTGAACATACATCTTTGCATCTTTGACAACTCAAGCCACATAGCAAGCAAGACAACTCTTCAAGCACGAACTTTCACATAGTCATGAACTTTCCAGCTAACATGGCATTTCCTGAAATGTGGTGGTGAGGAATAAGTATACTCAACACATATACTCAGTGAGGGCGAGACAGATATCGAGGTGGAGAGAAAGAAGTTCGTGCAATGCAACTAGATACAACTAAGCAATATAATTGACAAGCAAGCATTCAATATAAACAATCAATACAATAACAAATTAATAAAAGCATTAACACAACCATTCAAAGCTATACCACACTCTGAAGGCTATGGTTCACTCGAGCGAGAAATGTACCGATCATAACATCGATGACTTTAACGATGACGCGCCGGCTCACCCACCTTATAACTTCCGTTAGAGTACTCTGGGCATACTCTGTCAATTCTATGATCCAAACTCCCTGGGCAGTAACCCAAGCGAAAAAAGGAATAGGACACGAAGCTAGAGCAACCAACACTTCCAACCCGAGGCTACCCAGAGAGGCCCATCACTCATGCGCCTGACACTTATGCAATGCAATACAAGATATTTAACGATAATCGAGCAAGGCACAGAAATGCAAGTCAGTAACAACATGCGATACAATAAGCACACAATAAGCAACTATAATCCATTAAGTAACAAGAACAACACCAACAAGAATTATCAACAATTAACATACAAATTCATTCATAATCAACTTTAACAAGCATAATAAGCATTATTAAGCATTCTATAGACAATATACTATGACAACACACAAAATCACAAAATGACCCCAACTTTCAAAACGCTACTACTTCCAAACGAGCCACGAGTTTTGGAAACTGACTTCACTAATCCTCCTAGGTCACCATAAGGCACGTCTAAAGACACCGAAACCCTACTTAACCCTAGAATTCACGCAAAGCCCCGATTTCCCCCTTTGCTCGTTTGAACTACCGCTACCCTAACCAAACACCCAACCAATGCCATAATCACACCAAAAGTGCTTCCATGCCCTCCTGAGACAATGCCATCACGCAAAACGAGAAAACGCTAAACTCGACCTAAACGACCCCAACTTTCACCAAGGCATTTTTCTCTATTTTTCCATTACACAATCCAATTAAACCACACATTTAGGGATTCTAGCATATCTAGCACCTTCCTACATTAACAGAACGTATAACGGAGCAACTTCTTTGAAACGGGGGTTTACTATTCATAATTTACTATTCATTTATCACTTTAAATTGCAATTTCGATTTTCAACCGCAGAAAATGCTAAAAAGCTATAAATACATGTTCTACAATCAACAAGGAACATTTTTTAAGTAACAAAATGGATAAAATAACAATCTACGCATAATTTTCAAAAATTAAAGTTTAGACATAAATTTTTCAAATGCACAAATAACGATGAAACTCTCAGCTTAGATGCTCCTAGACGCAAGGAAAACCACGCCGGATGCCTCGGAAACCCCCCCCGTACAAGCTCTGGCGAAGAAATTGAAGTTTGAAGTTGAAATGTTTTTTTTTCTTTTTCCTCCATGGTTTCGGCCATGGCTTCTTTATTTTTTCTGATTTTTGCTTCTTTGTTCTCTTATTTCATGCTCTAAATAAAAGATGACATTTAGTCAATTGGTCAAGCCTTGGTCAAAGCTAACTTAAGTTGGTCAAATAAGCTTATTTTATGCATTTTAAAGCTAAAACAACCAACCCAAATCTAATTCTAGTTAAATACAACTTAAAATACCAAAATTAAAACACTAAATACTAGTTTTCACTATTTGCTGAGGACTAGAAATCATTTCCTAACTATCGCTCTCGATATGCTATGCACTTTGCGACAATAAAAGAATAACGATTAAATCTCAAAGAATTTAAGAAAATATAATTTTTGAAAAGTAACATAGTTCAAAATTTACTCCGGCTCGGAGCTACTTTTTCATTTAATTGAAAACCGAGCATTAAGATGCAAGAAAAATAAAATCGATTAACATAAATATGAAAATGAAGCTACAAATGAATGTTTAACTAAAATAAACACATAATTCAATGCTAACATTTAAGATGCCACTTAATTAAAGGCAATTAAATGCCATTAAGTGCATGCCGGGTTCGGGTTATCACAGACCCCATATTTTATCTTTGCCTCTATTTGCTTGTTTTGTCATGTTTATGTGTTATATGAATTAGAATGTGCTAATTCTGTGATATATACTCCTGTTACATGTTAAGTGTGCATTCATGAAATTTTTATCAAAATCGGCATCAAAAATTTTTTCGACGATTTTTATGAATAGTATTTTGAACACTTGTACGCTAAAATTTTTACAGGGGTGTTTTAAAAATTTTAAAAATTAGTCCTCGGATATTAAAAGACATGTGTTTGATTAAAACGGATTTTGAATCGGTTTAAAAATTTTAAAGGTTTTTACACTTTCTTTTTCAAAAAAAATGAGTTTTTACCCGAGCGGCTGTATGAGTATGCATGTGAAAATGTTGTCACCTATTCTTAAACTACTAAATATATTATTTTTACTTGAGCAAGCAAAATAGTCAAGAAAAACTAATTAAAAGACTAGAAAATACTAAAAACTAACAAAGGCTTCAACTTTGACTTTTTCCATTTTGTTGACTTTTGCTTATATAACATCAACACACACTAAATTAGCACAAAAACACCCTAAAAAACCACACACATGGCCGAGACTTTGTAGGGAGAAAAGGAAGCCATTTTCAACTATTTTTCATTAAAAACCCTAGTTTTTGTCCGTAGTTTTGCAAGCTGAGCTAGATTCTGTTTGTTGGGCACGCATTGCACGCATTCCTAGGTTTGTTTGGGATCAAAAGTGAGAGAAAAATTCTAGATCTCAAAATGTAATTTTTATGTTAATTCATATAATCAAATTTTTAGCCGTTGAAATGTTAAATTGATGTTAGATTATTGCTCAGTAGATGCTAAGGATTGATTATATGAGTTTATAGTAGTTTTGAACCGTGGTAGCATGTATTTTTTTTTTCGGGTATTAAAGTTGAGAATTTGGCCATTTGTTGAATAATTGGAGTTGTGGTGGTTGAAATTGATTGTTGTTAGCTTCTCAAAGTTTGTTAAATACATGGTAGTAATGTTGTAATGCCGAAATTTTGATTGCGATGTCGTGGTGAAAGTCCAGAAATTTCAGCCATGGTGCATTGAGGTTTTAGGGATGTTGGGCTTGATTTGGATGGATTGTGGTTGGTTTCCGAGGGGGCTAATGTAGTTGCTTGAGTGGGTGAGTGATAGAAACTGGTTTGGAGGTCATTGGATTAGTATATTGTAAGTTATGACTTTTAGAAGTTTGGCTTGTCTTTCTTTAAATGTTGAAATAATGTCTTTAGTGGTTTGGGTGGTGTTTAAGTGGTTGAATCATGGATTGTTATTGATTTGATGCGGGTTTGGTTGAGTGGTTAAATGCATGTTAAGTTGGATGGCCTACTTTGTCATCTAACTTAGTTGTTGGGTTGTTAATTGATTAATTGATGTTTAGTTGTTGAAATGATATTAACTGATTGATTATTGATTATTGATGAAGCCGGGAGATAGGCAACCTACTTTGTTGTCCTCCTAAGATATTAATGATAAGTCTTGGTATGTGTGTGCCATCTCTCAGGCAGAGTCGGGCTGTTGGGTTGATAACGGCATGACTATCATAGGCTACCCCCAGCTTGCATGGCGGAGGTGCCATGGAGGGAGGGGTTAGTGAGGTACCTCGGGTGCTTGAGTAATAGGGAGTTATAAGAAGATGGTTGAGATCGTGATGGCGTTTGGAGCTACACCAACTAGAGTACCCTTTATTGATTGGTTATTATTATTGATGTGCTTATACTGTTATTGATGTTTATTATGTGTTTACTGCTCAAATGATGATTTCCAAGGAGTATAATAAATACTGTTAAGAGATTTGTCGAATCCTCACTAGGCTTTTTTTATATAAGCTCACTCTCAATTATTGCATGCATACAGGTGAAATTGAACAAGATTACGGGTACGTGCCTCAAGAAGCTGAGAATGTGCCATATGTGGACGAGTCCTATGTGCCAGAGTCTTGTCCTTGTTATTTGAGATGTAGTTCTCTTTCGTTATCTTGTATATTGAAACTAGTTGTTTTGTATTTACTTAGAAGTTTATGATGTATAAGTTGTTATAACAATAATGGATTAAATATTGCTAGCTTAGTAGTCTTGTTTTGGACCATGATTAAGTTGCTAGATTGGTTAAAATCTATTTTGGAAATGTATATTATTTAGTAAATGTATGATGATGGAAAGGAGGTGTATAACCTATGGATGCAATGGTAAAAGAATGTTTAATGTATATTATAGTGGAGTTGTTTATTGTTGAATTGTTTGTGGAGTTAGTTGTATGAGTTGCGAATAAGTTGGTTTAGAGCCTCGGTGTCCTAATTACTATTGTTATACTGCCGAAATTTTGTTGCGTTCTGACTGATCGTAGGTGGGATCGAGTTGGGGCATTACATTAAGTTGTATCAGAGCGCATTTTTAGCTGTCAACTGGGGTATCCTCGGAATGTGGGTAGTGGTCTTGACATGAATGCATGTACTAAGTGTAAAGAGAATTATATGTTTATATGTTTATGTAATTAATTTACTTATGTGATTAACTTTCTAAGTGATCAATATGCTTTATGTGTTAAGTGAATTAAGGTGGCCAATATGCTTTATGTGACAACATGCCTTATGTACTCAAATGTGTTGTAATTAATATGCATTATGTGATTAATGTGTATTATGTGACAAATGTGTTTTATGTGATCGAAGTGTCTTGTGTGAAGTTAGTTGTTTATGTGGTTTTAATTGTTTATAACTAGCTTATGTGAAACAACGTGCTTTAGGTGCTCAATGTACTTTAAGTGACTAATGTGAGTTACGTGATCAACTTGCCTTATGTGAAGTTTGTTGCTTATGTGACATTAATTGTTTATAACTTGCTTACATGATGTAACATGCTTAGGTGATATTTGCTTCCTATGTGATGAGTTGTGCGTTATGTGATAGTGTTGTATTGTACGATAATTGTGTATTACTTTGTACTTGTCTTTCATATGATATAGTTGCATACCTGTTTAACTCGTGAGTGTCCATTTAATGCCAAGGGAAGCTGCAAGAGCTTTTGGAACCAGAGGTAGGCTGTGATTTTGAGTTATTATTATTCTAATAGTTTATCATTGAGATCTTGATTATTATGCTTATGGATTTTAGTCTCAGTTTAATGGATCTGTTCTTGATGTTCCTTTAGCGAGAATGAAGTTGTTCGAGGAAATAGAAATGTATCTTGATGATTATAATTACTTTTGTTGCTATGTTTAACTTGTTATTACTTGGAGATAGATCATTAGTTGAGGTTTCCGTGAGGTTGTGATTAGACACTTTTGGAGTCTCAACTTATATTATACTTTCTTGAGGTTATTTTAGAATGAATTTATTTGAGGAATTAGTGATGTATATTTGTGAATGGAATGAAGTGTGGTATAACATGTGAATATTTCTACTATTTGGGATTGCTATATTATTAATGGATATTTTGGAGTTTTGATCTTTAAACCTTGGAGACAATTGGAGTGATTCCTGACTAAAGTTACTTTATTCGAAGATATAATTGTTGGGAGATAGAATTATTTGAGGAAATAAGAATGCATTTTGGTGGCTGAACATTTACTTGCCTACATCGAGCTTTTGAGTTCTAGGTAGTATGACTTTCTAAATTGTTGATTTGGGATTCTCTTGTGTTATAATGGGTTAGTATGAATCTGTATTGTGTTATCAGATTTTGGAGTCTTCATCAGTGAATCTTGTTGGGTAATCGGTGATTTATCTTGTTTAGTGATTGGTCTGGTGCGGAATACAAATTTTGGAGTGATTGTATGACTCCTCAGGTTCTCTAGATCTCCTCAGTGTCTTGTTTTGAAGAGAGATAGATTGTAGGATTTGACTTCTTGGTGTTTAAGTGTGTAGATGGGACACCCCTTTTGTGCTTCCTGTTCTATTGGTCTTATTATTTTTTTCTACTCTATTCTCACTTATTTGAGAGAGAGTTACACTTTTCTAGCATATCAATTGTTTCTTGAAAGTTTTGCTTATTGGATTAATGGATCCTATACTCATTTGACATTGTTTCTATTCTTAACATTCATATTTGCTTCTTATAGCAATGTCGCTTATTGGAGTTAAGGTTTGAGACTTCTATATTTCATTCTATATCTCCAGCCATTGATTTCAATATTTCATTTCATCCTATTACTATTCATTTGAAAGTAATTTTTCCTTTGGTATACCATTTTACTTGTTTGAATTTCACTTGTTCGAATTTCACTTGCTTGATGTGCTCCCTACCTAAGTACATCATTGTCATTCTTGTTGATCCTTGTTAATCCTATTGTTTTATTATTAAATGTTGAGCCATTACTTTGCTTGTAATTGCTCACTCAAAGTACTCGGCACTATCCTATTGTTATCATTTCTTATTCGTACTTCTTTGGTATTGCGTGCTGGGATACTCTTGCCACTCATGTTTTCTATTGAATTAATCATCTCTTATTTCTTAATTTCATTTTGCCTCAAGCACAACTTACTTGTTTGTTCCTTGAACAATCATCGAGAATTGAAATGTCTACTTGTTCAAAAAATTTTGTTCAACATACTCAGCACTGTTTTGACTCATCATCATCCTTTGTTCGTACTTATTTAACTGATAGGTGCTGAGACATTTCTTATCTTAATTATCATGCTTCCTTATTAAACTATTAGACTCTTGATTCTCTAACCTGTTTGACCTCTTGTTCACTTGATTGTTGGCTCGAATATGCCTTTCCATATTCTTATTTCCTTGTAAATTTCATAAGAGCCATATTCTGACCAATGTCACTTTTGAGAAATTCCCTTGATCAGTAATCATTCATGTTATAGTGAATGAGTTTTTTCTTTTTTAAACCCTCGGGGTATTCTTAGAGCTCTTTTGTGTAGTAGAGGATGATTGGTAAGTAGTGCTGTAATGCTAAGACCTTGGAGTTGCAATTTCTTTCATATGCAATATGATGTTAGGTGGAAGAGAATTATGAATTGAAGATTGTCTTGGAATTATGAACATTAACTTGCAGTCAACGGAGTTTATTTCAATTGAGGTCTTTGTTTAGGTGTCATCCTAAGAGATAAATGGGAACTAAAAGAAGTATTGTTAAGTGTAACGATTAAGGATTTAATTGTCTGTCAGTTCGATAATTGTACAGACACAATTTCTTTAAGAGGGGGAGAATATGAGACCCCATATTTTATCTTTTCCTTGATGCGTGTTTTGACCTATTTATGTGTTATATGAATTAGAATGTGCTAATTCTATGATTTATACTCATGTTACATACTAAGTGTGCATTCATGAAATTTTCATCAAAATCGGCATCATAAATTTTATCGACGATTTTTGTAAATAGTGTTTTGAACACCTGTCTGCTAAAATTTTTACAGGGGTGTTTTAAACGTTTTAAAAATTAGTCCTCGGATATTAAAAGACCTGTGTTTGATTAAAACATATTTTGAATCGGTTTTGGAATTTTAAAGGTTTTACACTTTCTTTTACAAAAAATCGAGTTTTTACCCAAGTGGGTGTATGAGTATGCATGTGAAACTGTTGTCACCTATTCTTAAACTACAAAATATAGTATTTTTACTTGAGCAAGCAAAATAGTCAAGAAAAACTAATAAAAAGACTATAAAATGCTAAAAACTAACAAAGGCTTCAACTTTGACTTTTTCCATTTTGTTGACTTTTGCTTATATAACATCAACACACACTAAATTAGCACAAAAACACCCTAAAAAACCACACAGGCCGAGACTTTGTAGGGAGAAAAGGAAGCAATTTTCAGCTATTTTTCAAGCAATTTTTCATTAAAAACCCAAGTTTTGTCTGTAGTTTTGCAAGTCGAGCTAGATTCCGCTTGTTGGACACGCATTGCACGCATTCCTAGGCTTGTTTCGGATCAAAGGTGAGAGAAAAATTCTAGATTTCAAAATGTAATTTTTATGTTAATTCATATAATCGAATTTTTAGCCGTTGAAATGTTAAATTGATGTTAGATTATTGCTCAGTAGATGCTAAGGATTGATTATATGAGTTTATAGCAGTTTTGAACTGTGGTAGCATGTATTTTTATTTTTTAGGTATTAAAGTTGAGAATTTGGCCATTTGTTGAATAATTGGAGTTATGGTGGTTGGAATTGATTGCTGTTAGCTTCTAAAAGTTCGTTAAGTACGTGGTAGTAATATCGTAATGCCGAAATTTTGATTGCGATGTCGTGGTGTACGAGAGGAACTGTTGATTCGCACAATTGGTCATCGTGCTTGGTTGAAAAGCCGGTGGCGCGAAGCTACCGTGCGCTGGATTATGACTGAATGCCTCTAAGTCAGAATCCGGGCTAGAAGCCACGTGCTCGACCGCCGCCCGTTCACCGACCCGCGGTATGGGCCTTCAGTCCCCAAGGGCACGTGTCGTTGGCCAAGCTGTCGTGACGAAAGCGTCGCGCCGGCCGTCTTGAAGTATAATTCCAATCGAGCGGCGGGCAGAATCCTTTGCAGATGACTTAAATACGCGACGGGATATTGTAAGTGGCAGAGTAGCCTTGCTGCCACGATCCACTGAGATTTAGCCCTTTGTCACTCCGATTCGTCCCTCCCCCCTCCTCGCCTATCTCCGCCCCATCTGCAATCCAATCCCGTCCCATCCCATCAACCAACACTATTTTCCCCAAACAGGCCAAGAGGTTTGACGCCCTATGCCACTCCCCAAGTATGTCTCCAAGTGCCTAAGTAAGTCATAAGTTGTAACCCAAATGTTGACGCGTGAATGCCCATAGCTTGGCATGCAGTTGGGGCACGGCTTGGCAAGTAGTGGGGTCGCGCATGGGGCACGATGGGGCAAGCTGTTAAGCCACGTAGGGCACGCTCATGGGGCGCCCGTGTCGTACCATGGTGCGCACATGGGATGCCCATGCCGCACTATGGTGCGTGCATGGGGTGCCCATGCCGCACAAAGGTGCACGGATATGGCGCGCATACGGCACGATGGTGCATGCATGCGGCCCACATGCCACACGAAGATGCGCGCATGGGGTACCTGTGATACCCCGAACCTGGCATCTATTCAATAGCATTTAAAGTTCATTTAAATTGCATTTTATTGACCTTTCACCTTCTTTGACCAAACTAGTTGACTTTTCATCTACATTGACCAACTAGGACA
This sequence comes from Ehretia macrophylla, assembly GCA_037974665.1. NCBI lineage: Eukaryota > Viridiplantae > Streptophyta > Magnoliopsida > Boraginales > Ehretiaceae > Ehretia > Ehretia macrophylla. The sequence continues at coordinate 11,263,598 of CM075770.1, forward strand.
AGGTGAGAATTTTTGAAATGTTTAATAAAGGGCAAACTTGGGATTAGAAATAAAAAAATGCAATGTTAAGTTAGTCAAATTTTGGGTCAATTTTGGAATTAAATCTGAACCAATTGGGGAAGAGTTAGGTAGCAAATTATATATAGTTGGAAAGCTCTATGAGTCTAGTTTCTGAGACTTCAAACCGTTCGTGAATTGGAGTTTTCTAGAAGAAGTTATGGCCGTTTTCGTAAGGTCGCGCATAGCTGTTTTGGTTTAGCGGGTTGACCGAAGCTTTGACCATTTGTCATCTTTTATTTAAGTTTAAATACGAAACAAAGAGCAAAAACCAGAAAAATAAGAGCCATGGCTGAAACCATGGAGGAAAAAAAAAAAAAAAACATTTCAACTTCAAATCTTCATTTCGTCGCGTGAGCTTGTGCGGGGTGGTTTCCGAGGCATCCATCGTGGTTTCCCTAGCGTCTAGGAGCGTCTAAGGTGAGGGTTTCATCATTATTTGCGCATTTGAAAAATGTATATCTAAACTTTAATATTTAGAACTTATGCGTAGATTGTTGTTTTAATCATTTTGTTGCTTAAAGAATGTTCCTTGTTGATTGTAGAACATGTATTTATAGCTTTTTAGAATTTTCTGCGGTTGAAAATCGAAATTGCAATTTAAATTGACTAATGAATAGTAATTAGTTAATAGTAAACCCTTGAAACGATAAAGTTGCGCTGTTATGCTGTCCGTTGATGTAGAAATGTGCTAGATATGCTAGAATGCCTAAATGTGTGGTTTAATTGGAATGTGTAATAGAAAAACAGAGAAAAACGGCTTGGTGAAAGTCGGGGTTGTTTAGGTCGAGTTTAGTGTTTTCTCGTATTGCGTGTTGGCAATGTTTCGGGAGGCCATTGAAGCACTTTTGGTGCGATTATGGCGTTGGTTGGGTGTTTGGTTGATATAGTTGTAGTTCAAACGAGCAAAGGGGAAAATCGGGACTTTGCGTGAATTCTAGGGTAAAGTAGGGTTTCGGGGTCTTTAGACGTGCCTTATGGTGACCTAGGAGGACTGGTGAAGTCGGTTTCCAAAGCTCGTGGCTCGTTTGAAAGTAGTAGTGTTTTGAAGTTGGGGTCATTTTTGTGATTTTGTGTGTTTTCATAGAATATTGCTTATAGTATGTTTATATTGATTATAGAATGCTTATGTTGCCTATAGAATGCTTATAATGCCTATAGAATACTTGCTAATGCTTGATAATGTTAGTTGGTGTTGTTTTTGTCACTTGTTTGATTGTAAATGCTTGTTAATGCTTATTACGCTTGTTAGAGTTGATTATTGATTGAAATGTTTATCAATTGTTGAGAATGCTTGATATCGCTTGCTCATCGCCTTGTATCGAGTCTTGCATTGCATAGTGTCTCGCGCGTGAGTGATGGGCCTCTCTGGGTAGCCTCGGGTTGCCAGTGTTGGTTGCTCTAGCTCCGCTGCTATTCCCTTTCTCGCTTGGGTTGCCTCCCAGGGAGATTTGGGTCGTAGAATTGATGGTTACTCTCGGGGTATTCCAAACTGGTGTTATAAGGTTGTTTGGGCCGGCGCGTCATCGTTAATGTCATCGGAATCGTGATCGGTACATTACTCGCTCGAGTGATCCATAGCCTTCAAAGTGTGGTATAGCTTTGATTGGTTGTGTTAATGCTTTTCTTAATTGTTTATTGTATTGTTATATATATTGAATGCCTTTTATTGATTGTATTGCTTAATTGTACCTATTTGCATTGCACGATCTTCTTTCTCTCCATCTCGATATCTGTCTCGCCCTCACTGAGTATACGTGTTGTGTATACTCACTCCTCACCACCACATTTCAGGAAATGCCATGTTAGCTGAAAAGTTCGTGATTTCATGAAAGTCCGTGCTTGAAGGGTTATCCTGCGTGCCTATGTGACTTGAGTTGTCAAAGTTGTAAAGTTGTATGCTTTTATGTATTATATGTATTTAATGTTAAAGGGGATGTAATTTAAGTTCATTAGATTATGTATTTAGTTAATATAGCTTAACTTCAATATATATTTGTAATGACAAAAAGGGAAAAAAATATAAAGTCATGATAGTCTACTTTATGCAATAGGTTGGTGTAGTTTAATTGCTAAGCTTGAATTTATATTTACTTGTGAATTGCTTGTTGTGAACCGAGACTCGGATGGCCTTGAGGTGGTTGAATGGTTGGACACGGTGTTGGTCCATTTATATGCTATTACAGGTTTTGCAATTTGCCTAGAAACAGGGGAGACTCTGTCTGTCTTTCCCTAAAATCTTGCCCGGGTTTGGATTTGGGTTGTGAATAGATTGATTGTTAGAACTCCTGGTCTCGAGAGGGATCAGGGTGTCACAGGTGGTATCAGAGCTTGTCTAGCTCATAAGCCGGGACAGGGTCCTCGGCCTGGTGGGTAGTGGTCCTTGAATGTGTGCTTGATAAGTGTGTCTTGAAAGTGTATGCTTGTATGTGAGATTGTGTGTCTTGACTTGAATGTAAGCACTTATGTGATATAGTTATGTGTTATGTGTTAAATGTTTCTCAAGAAAGGTGAAATGTCTAGTTGTCTATCGAATTGACTTATTGAATTGACCTCGTGAATCGAATCGACCTCGTGAATTGTTAGTTGCTTGAAGTATTACTTGTAATGTGTGTATAGAATGTCTTGAATTAGCTATGTCGTGGTTTGAATTGATTATGTTGTGCTTGACTTGATTGTCGTGCTTGAGTGACTTTGTTGAATAAACTGTTTTACAAACTTGCTTGCATAATAGTTTAAGGCATGTGTATAACTGTGATATATTGGCATTCATACATGTCCTATGGAAATGGTAAGTAAGTCCTCTTCCTCCCCTGAAGAAAGTGGTTCACCGCTGGCTTTTCAAGGTGTATGGATTGGCAGGAAATGAATGGCATTTGACTAGCCTTTATTTGGGAATTGGTGTTTGCTTTTGGAGCTCGGTTATTGGCAAATCTCTATGGTCCTCCTCTGTGCTTAACAATTGTGAAAGGGTAGCTTTCTCTTGGGGTTTTATTTGGTTATTCTTTTGAGACTTTTGTTGGCATTGTCACGCCCCGACCCAACCCCCAAGCTAAAGGTTAAGTCCGGACCCGACACACGGACAGAGTCTCCTCTGTACCGTGGACATTCTAAAAACCTATAAACACTTAAACAAGGTCCCAACAATACAATACAAGCTTTTCTCAATTAAACAAAACAGCTATAAGGCAATCCGACCCTTATAGTACACAATATCTCCAAAACACACAAGCATGCGAGAACTTGTTGTCAGCATAGTTTTATAATCCTGACATTCTAGGAAATCAATAAAACAACTTAAAGGATAAAGCATTCTACATTAACCATCCACTCCCAAGCATGCAAGGAAATAAGGCAAGAATAAAAGTTATTACAGTTCATAGACTTTCAAAGCTACAACCCAACCAACTAATCTTCGACTTATACAACAAGCATATACATAGCCCTTGGGCTACAAAATAGTACATAAAGTAATCAGATGAGTCTTCCACATAGCAGCAAAATCATTAACCACCTCAAGTTATCAGACACAGCAACTAAGGTAAAGGCTCGATCTGAACTTCTTCTTCCTCAACTAAATCAACAAGCTGGGGATCACCCTCAGCGTCTCCTGAAACAGATATCGAGGTATGAGCAACCACTGTTGCCCAGTGAGGGATATAGTCCCGGGGCGTGCAATGCAACAGATAATACAATTACACAACAATAACACTTTAACAATTTAAGAAACAATGATAACTTAAATAACCACACAATTAAAAGGATACATTTCAACAATCCCCTATACACCAATCTTCACTGGTCTTCAATCACGAACCACGAACCACGAGCACGATCACGATAAGCCGGCATAACCCCAATCACTCCAGTGGGTGTACTCCGGATGTACCCCGAATCCTACGACCCAACATCCCCTGGCAATCTCCGGACCAGGCGAATGAGGGAATAGGGTACGGAGTTTGAATATCCACCGGCAAGCCCTCTGCCGCCCAGCCGATATTCAACACATCCGCCCCTGACACTATGGTTGCGCAACCACTATGCAATGCACTCAACGATGGCAAGTTAACAACAATAATATAAGCATTAACACATATGAGGATCAACAAAGTAGGTTGACCTCGATACAATTAGGATAGAAGCAAATGTAAAAGTTAATAAGCAGTTTACAAATGAACTTATACCAAATAAGCATAGAATCATTCCAAAAGCTCCAAATCAATTTAAAATCACATATAAACACTCAAGAAGTCCTGACATGGGTTTAGAAGTGTGAGACAACTTAAATTGCACCTAAACCCCTTTGTTTTTCGAACTATTTCTCTTCTAAACCAAAGTTAATGATTTCATTTTCAAAGGAAACTCTCCCAACCTTCTAACTAACCCCCAAGGTACCCTCTCAACCCTCTAACTCATTCAAATGCACGCGTTTACCCCGAAAGCCCCAATTTCCCTCTTTTGGCTTTAAACTATACCTACATTGTCCGGGCTTCAAACAAGGGATATCAAGGCATCTATAGCACCTAGGTAGCCTAAGGATACTAGAATTGAAGCCCAAATCCACCCGGATTCGCATTAACCCCGAAAGCCCCAACTTAAAGTCGGCTATTTTCCATTTTTAGGCAATTTAAGGCAATGCAAGTGCACGGGGCTATTAGGCTATCTTCACTAACACCTAAGGCATCTATTAGAAGCATTAAATCAAGCTAATTCGAGCAATTACACAAAACCCTAGAAAAAACGTCACTATTCACCCTAAAAATTAAACTAACGATTCTAACCGTTTAAAAAGCGAAACAACGGCTCAAATGTGTTCTCTAGCATTCATATAGATGGTATATTAGCATAGATAACAATTACAATGGCATTTAATCATATTTTCAACAATTCAAGAAATGAGCAACTATTTAAAAATGCAAAAACAAGCCATGAAATCCCTCACCACTACGCGTAGGAGCACCTAGGGACCTTGCAAACACCCTACACTAGTTGCTCAAGGCTTGGAGAGGCTTGGATTGGAGGCTTGGTGAGCAAAATCTCTCCCTTTTTCACCCTTGGAGCTGTCGGGTTCCTGCTTCTGTTTTCAGCTTTTTATTTTTTTTTTCTTTTGCATTTTGTGAGCTTAAGTGTTATAATAAAGGGGTTAAGTTGAGGTGGGGTCCTTTGGGTGCTTAAGTGATCTAATAAAATGCGCGTTGCTAGCTCCAAAACGAGGCTAATGTATAAAATTTAGGCTAGGAAATTAAATCTATAAAGTTATTACGTAACACTATTCACTCAACTACAAAAATCATTTTCTAAACGAGCTCTCCTAACGCCGTTAGCTCAAATGCACATTTTTCCCACTACTTTTACAATTAATATGATTTAATAAAAATGCTAATTAACTGATAGAAGGCAGTTTAAAAATGGAGTGAATAGTAACCCAAGAAGGCAGTCAATAATGCACAGAAGGAAATGCGCAAACAAAGATGCAACAGTAATTAAATGCATGGCTAAAACTCGGGCGTCACATCCTCTCCCCCTTAAACTAATTGCGTCCACGCAATTCTTACATGATTCAGCGAATAACTCTGGATACCGTTCCCGAATCTGATCCTCTCTTTCCCATGTCGCATCCTCTACTCCGTGATAAACCTACAGAACTTTGACCCTCGGATTGCTTTTAGTCCTCAGCTCCTGAACTTTCTGATCAACAATTCGAAGAGGTTTTTCTGTGTAGGTCAAAGTTTCACTGATCTCTAGCGGTTCCGGCTCAAGAATGTGAGAGGGATCTGGCTGATACTTCCGAAGCATGGAAACATGGAATACGTCATGAATTCTGCCCAGACTGGGAGGTAAAGCTAGACGGTAAGCCAAATCACCAACAGTTTCAGTTATCTCAAATGGTCCCACATATCGAGGACTGAGTTTACCTCCTTTACCATGCCGAATCAAACCCTTGCGAGGAGAAATTTTCAGAAATACACGGTCCCCCACAGCAAATTTCAGATCACGACGTCGTCTATCTGCATAACTCTTTTGCCGGCTCTGTGCTTTAAGCATTCTTTTTCTGATAAGCTGCACCTGATCAATCATTTTGTTCATTTCAGGTAAGAGAGTAGGGTCGATAGTCTTCAGGTAAGAGAGGAGACCGACATTTACGCCCATACAGTGCCTCATAAGGTGCCATACCAATAGTAGCTTGATAACTATTGTTGTAGGCGAACTCTGCTAGTGGCAAATACTTCTCCCAACTCTTACCGAAGTCCAGAATACAAGCCCGCAACATATCCTCGAGGATTAAGATAGTTCTCTCAAATTGACCATCTGTCTGAGGATGATAAGCTGTACTGAAATTCAAATTCGTGCCCAAAGCTTTCTGAATCTTCTGCCAGAACTGAGATGTGAATCTGGGATCTCTATCTGACACGATACTCTTTGGAATTCCATGTAGTCGGACAACATTCTCAATATACAACTCTACCAGTTTATCAAGAGAATCAGACTTCTTTTTAGCAATAAAATGAGAAGTCTTGGTCAGTCTATCCACAATAACCCAGACTGAGTCGTTACCCCTCGAAGACCTCGGTAAATCGGATACGAAATCCATAGTAATATGATCCCATTTCCAAACAGGAATAGCCAAAGGCTGCAACAACCCTGCAGGTCTCTGATGTTCTGCTTTAACTTTCTGGCAAGTAAGACATCGGGCAACATAGTCAGCGATTTCTCTCTTCATATTATTCCACCAGAATTTCTGCTTTAAATCTTTATACATTTTCGTACTGCCTGGATGGATAGTATATCGAGAACTGTGTGCCTCAGCAAGAATTTCCTTCTTTAGAGTTGGATCATTCGGAATACAGATTCTACCCTTGAATTTAAGAATACCATCGTCGTGTAGTTTGAAATCTGACTCTCCCCCTTTAGAATTCTTTAAGACTTTCAACAATTGAGGATCAGCCTGTTGAGCTTCTCGAATCCTGGATAACAACAGAGATTGAATCTGCAAACTTGCAAATTGAATACCAGAATTTGAAGTACTAGGCTTCCATAAGCACAATTCTTCCATGAATTCCCAATTCTTGATAATCAAGCTAGCAACAGTAGCCTTTCGGCTCAAAGCATCAGCAACAATATTGGCCTTACCTGGAAGATAATTAATAGTGCAGTTATAGTCCTCAAGTAATTCCAGCCAACGCCTCTGCCTCATGTTCAACTCTTTCTGTGAAAACAGATATTTCAAGCTCTTATGATCAGTGAAGATTTCAAACTTGTTGCCCCAGAGATAATGACGCCACTTCTTTAATGCAAGGATGATAGCTGCAAGCTCAAGATCATGAGTCGGATAGTTGAGTTCATAAGGCTTTAGTTTCCTGGAAGCATAAGCAATAACACTGCCATTCTGCATCAATACACAACCCAGACCTTCCTTCGAAGCATCACTATAGATCATCAGATTATCATAACCCTCAGGTAAAGCAAGAATAGGAGCTGTAGTCAATCTCTTCTTCAATTCCTGGAAGCTGGCCTCACATTTATCATTCCAGTCAAATACGGTTTTCTTCTGAGTAAGTTGAGTTAAAGGCCCTGCAATCTTAGAGAAATCCTTTACAAACCTCCGATAATACCCAGCTAAACCAAGGAAGCTACGAATTTCTGTAACAGTTTCAGGTCGTTTCCAAGATAACACCACTTCAATCTTCGCTGGATCAACAGAAATACCATCCTGTGAGATAATATGGCCAAGAAAAGCAACTTGCTTAAGCCAGAATTCACATTTGCTAAACTTTGCAAATAACTGATGCTCCTGAAGAGTCTGCAACACAATTCTGAGATGCTGTTCATGTTCCGCCTCAGATTTAGAATAGACAAGGATATCATCAATAAATATGACCACAAATTGGTCCAGATAAGGACGGAATACCCTCTGCATTAAATCCATGAATGCGGCGGGAGCATTAGTAAGACCAAACGGCAAGACAACAAACTCATAATGGCCATATCGAGTTCTGAAAGCAGTTTTAGGAACATCATCTTTCTTAATCCTCAGTTGATAATAGCCCTGCCTCAGATCAAATTTAGAGAATACCCTGGCGCCTTGCAACTGATCAAATAACTCTTCGATTAAAGGCAAAGGATATTTATTTTTGATGGTTACCTGATTAAGACCTCGATAATCAATGCATAGGCGAAGAGATCCGTCTTTCTTTTTAACGAATAGAACTGGCGCACCCCACGGTGACGAACTCGGCTGAATGAATCCCTTCTCAAGCAAGCCCTGCAATTGAACTTTCAATTCCTGCAACTCAGGTGGAGCCATTCTGTACGGAGTCCTAGAGATAGGTGAAGTCCCCGGCAACAAATCAATCATGAACTCTATCTCTCTATCAGGCGGTAACCCAGGTAATTCCTCAGGAAAGACCCCCAGAAACTCCCTCACGATAGGTACATCATTCAATTTCAATTGATCCCCAGGCTGATTAATCAAATATGCAAGATAAGCCTCACAACCCTTGCTCAATAATTTAGATGCCCTAATAGAAGAAATAATAGGAGTTCCCGTAGATTTTCTACTACCAACTATTTTAAGTATAGGCTGGTCAGGCATTTCTAGATACACAATCTTCTTTCTACAATCAAGCTGGGCATAATATTTACTTAACCAGTCCATCCCCAATATAATTTCAAAGTCATTGAAGGGTAGGATAATCAAATCAGCAGGAAAAACACGACCTTCAATAAATATACTACATGCTCTGCAAATAGACCTAGTAACAAACTTCGGACCCATAGGAGTATAGACCACAATCTCATGCAACAGTTTATCATGTTTCAATTTAGCATTTTGTGCACAAGTAGGAGTAATAAAAGAATGCGAAGCCCCGGAATCAATTAAAACCTTAACTGATTGATCATTAAGAAGAAAAATACCTTCTACCACAGCGGTAGTGTCCGGAAGCTCCTCGGCATCCAAAGCAAATACACGGGCCTGGCCTCGTGGTGGTGGTGCTGCAGCTGGTGCCCTGGTCTGAGAGTTCTGAGCTGATGTCTGACCCCTAAGGTTCTTAAATTTCTGACAGTCTTTAACCCTGTGCTGATCACTGCAGCAACCTGTACACTTGTTATGTTTCTTCCAACAAACATCCTCAGTGTGGCCCTGACGCTGACAGAAGCTGCACTACTGGTGACGTCTTGCAACAGTACCTCCCGAAGGAGCTCTGTAAGTAGAGGTAGCTGAACTACCCTGCTGCGAACGGGAAACTACTGGACGGAACTGACTCTGAGTCTGACTCTGGACAGGTCGTGCCTGAGTCTGAGTAGGCCCTGTGTAACTCTGAGTCTGCCTCGGCTGCAAACTCTGCCCAACTGATACAGCCTGCCCCTGGTACCCTTGACTCTGAGACTGAAACCGTTTACTCGATTGACTGGTCTCGGCTAACACATCGGCTTTCCGTTTCTCATATCTCGAGGCAGCTCGGACTACTGCAGCATAGTTAGGAAAATCATTTGAAGACAAGTTCAGCATAATATCTCTCCTCAAACCCAGGATGAACCTCTGAATCTTCATGTCCTCCGGCTGAATTAAAGCTGGTGCATAACGGGAAAGCCGGGTAAAAGTAGCCTCGTATTGATCTACGGTCATACTTCCCTGCTTCAAGTTTATGAACTCAGTTTGTCGCCTCTCGCGGGCAACTACCGATATATACTTGTCTCGAAATTCTCGGACAAAGTCGGCCCACGAATGATGACCTCCCTCAGCTCCCCATTTCTCACTGATGGTATTCCACCAATCCTCAGCATCACCCTCGAGAAGGAAAGTAGCATAAGTAATTTTCCTGTCATCATGGCACTCGAGTATCGCTGCCACTCTCTCGAACTTCCTTAGCCACATCTCAGCTTTCATATCGTCCGGCTCCCCAAAGAAAGTATAGGCCCCATGATGTATAAACCGATCATACAGATTCCCTCCGGTAGGGCCACTACCTCCGGCTCTCGCAGCCTGATTACCTCCAACGACCCCTGGCTGACCCTGTTGTGTAACAAACTGGGCGATAGTGTTCATAGCTGTGGCCATCGTGGCCAAGATCTGTGCAGTGCTCGGTTCTTGAACCTGCGGTGCATTTTCGGCCACCTCAGCTTCTTGCCCATGAACCCCCTCGGGTTCTCCACCAACATTCGGATTATCGGCACGACGGCGAGGCCCCATCTCGAATAACTAGAATGCAAAGTGTTATGACAGGTATATATATATGTATATATGCAATTTATAAGCAACACATGAAGAAAAGTCCAATTAGATTCACATAAAGTCAAGTACATAGAAGTTCAAATAAATATTCCACATTCTTGAAGTAAACATAAATCATTAGATCATACTTGACATTCTGAACTCTTGATATTCTATTTCCATGCTAGCATGTTCATTCCTTATTCAAATTTCACTTAGGTCAATCAAAATCAAGGACTCATGTATTCACAAAGTCACATAACAAATCTCTACCCACAGACCGAGAAATTTAACCCGGCTTCATGCAATCTATAGCTCTGATACCACTTAAATGTCACGCCCCGACCCAACCCCCAAGCTAAAGGTTAAGTCCGGACCCGACACACGGACAGAGTCTCCTCTGTACCGTGGACATTCTAAAAACCTGTAAACACTTAAACAAGGTCCCAACAATACAATACAAGCTTTTCTCAATTAAACAACAAAGCTATAAGGCCATCCGAGCCTTATAGTACACAATATCTCCAAAACACACAAGCATGCGAGAACTTGTTGTCAGCATAGTTTTATAATCCTGACATTCTAGGAAATCAATAAAACAACTTAAAGGATAAAGCATTCTACATTAACCATCCACTCCCAAGCATGCAAGGAAATAAGGCAAGAATAAAAGTTATTACAGTTCATAGACTTTCAAAGCTACAACCCAACCAACTAATCTTCGACTTATACAACAAGCATATACATAGCCCTTGGGCTACAAAATAGTACATAAAGTAATCAGATGAGTCTTCCACATAGCAGCAAAATCATTAACCACCTCAAGTTATCAGACACAGCAACTAAGGTAAAGGCTCGATCTGAACTTCTTCTTCCTCAACTAAATCAACAAGCTGGGGATCACCCTCAGCGTCTCCTGAAACAGATATCGAGGTATGAGCAACCACTGTTGCCCAGTGAGGGATATAGTCCCGGGGCGTGCAATGCAACAGATAATACAATTACACAACAATAACACTTTAACAATTTAAGAAACAATGATAACTTAAATAACCACACAATTAAAAGGATACATTTCAACAATCCCCTATACACCAATCTTCACTGGTCTTCAATCACGAACCACGAACCACGAGCACGATCACGATAAGCCGGCATAACCCCAATCACTCCAGTGGGTGTACTCCGGATGTACCCCGAATCCTACGACCCAACATCCCCTGGCAATCTCCGGACCAGGCGAATGAGGGAATAGGGTACGGAGTTTGAATATCCACCGGCAAGCCCTCTGCCGCCCAGCCGATATTCAACACATCCGCCCCTGACACTATGGTTGCGCAACTACTATGCAATGCACTCAACGATGGCAAGTTAATAACAATAATATAAGCATTAACACATATGAGGATCAACAAAGTAGGTTGACCTCGATACAATTAGGATAGAAGCAAATATAGAAGTTAATAAGCAGTTTACAAATGAACTTATACCAAATAAGCATAGAATCATTCCAAAAGCTCCAAATCAATTTAAAATCACATATAAACACTCAAGAGGTCCTGACATGGGTTTAGAAGTGTGAGACAACTTAAATTGCACCTAAACCCCTTTGTTTTTCGAACTATTTCTCTTCTAAACCAAAGTTAATGATTTCATTTTCAAAGGAAACTCTCCCAACCTTCTAACTAACCCCCAAGGTACCCTCTCAACCCTCTAACTCATTCAAATGCACGCGTTTACCCCGAAAGCCCCAATTTCCCTCTTTTGGCTTTAAACTACACCTACATTGTCCGGGCTTCAAACAAGGGATATCAAGGCATCTATAGCACCTAGGTAGCCTAAGGATACTAGAATTGAAGCCCGAATCCACCCGGATTCGCATTAACCCCGAAAGCCCCAACTTAAAGTCGGCTATTTTCCATTTTTAGGCAATTTAAGGCAATGCAAGTGCACGGGGCTATTAGGCTATCTTCACTAACACCTAAGGCATCTATTAGAAGCATTAAATCAAGCTAATTCGAGCAATTACACAAAACCCTAGAAAAAAACGTCACTATTCACCCTAAAAATTAAACTAACGATTCTAACCGTTTAAAAAGCGAAACAACGGCTCAAATGTGTTCTCTAGCATTCATATAGATGGTATATTAGCATAGATAACAATTACAATGGCATTTAATCATATTTCCAACAATTCAAGAAATGAGCAACTATTTAAAAATGCAAAAACAAGCCATGAAATCCCTCACCACTACGCGTAGGAGCACCTAGGGACCTTGCAAACACCCTACACTAGTTGCTCAAGGCTTGGAGAGGCTTGGATTGGAGGCTTGGTGAGCAAAATCTCTCCCTTTTTCACCCTTGGAGCTGTCGGGTTCCTGCTTCTGTTTTCAGCTTTTTATTTTTTTTTTCTTTTGCATTTTGTGAGCTTAAGTGTTATAATAAAGGGGTTAAGTTGAGGTGGGGTCCTTTGGGTGCTTAAGTGATCTAATAAAATGCGCGTTGCTAGCTCCAAAACGAGGCTAATGTATAAAACTTAGGCTAGCTAATTAAATCTATAAAGTTATTACGTAACACTATTCACTCAACTACAAAAATCATTTTCTAAACGAGCTCTCCTAACGCCGTTAGCTCAAATGCACATTTTTCCCACTACTTTTACAATTAATATGATTTAATAAAAATGCTAATTAACTGATAGAAGGCAGTTTAAAAATGGAGTGAATAGTAACCCAAGAAGGCAGTCAATAATGCACAGAAGGAAATGCGCAAACAAAGATGCAACAGTAATTAAATGCATGGCTAAAACTTGGGCGTCACAGGCATTTCTCGGTGGATTTGGCTATTGGGATTTTAATCGGCCTTAATGCACAGTAATATCTATGGTATATGTGTCTCGGTCTTTATTGGTGTGATACTGGCATCCCTGATTGGAAATTCTTCAATGGAATTTTCTGGAATTCTCAGTGGCCAATTATTTAATATTTACTTATTAAGCAAACTTGGCTACTTTCTTATTGGGGCATTGTTTCGGATATCTTCTTCAGTATTCCTCAGTAGGTTTGGTATTTGGAGTTCCTATCAGACTTATTGTATGATACTACTTAGGGTATTCTTTGAAATTCTTATTGGGCGTTCTATTGGTATTTTCCTCATTGGCAAGGTTGCATGAAGTTTTCACTTGGCAAATAGTGAAGAGGCCTCAGAGTTTGGCTTTGGTGGGAAACTATGTTTGTTATTCAACTTGGTTGTTTTATTGGGCACATTATATTTTCTCTACTATTTCCTTTGACATTCCTCTCAGCATTTGATAGCAAAACTCGGAATCTAATTGGGTGTCCCATGGGGTTATTATTTGGAAGGCTTCTTTAGAACTTTGAAATATATTTGATTGGGTTCTTAGTATTTTCTTCAGCACTCTTAACTGGGTATTCTTCTATGAAATTCATGACCAGTGGGGTACTTATTTGGACCTCTGGATGGAACCTTTGTTTGAGCCTTTATTTGGCTTCTTGTTTGGGAATTCTCGGGCAGTAATAGTTGAACTTCTACTCGAGATTCGTGTATGGGGTATTCATTCGGTATTCTTCTTATCATTAATATGTGATGTGATTTTATCTATAGTATCTTTGCTTAGGTCTTTATTGGTATTATCTCAGCGCTTTTGGTTGGAATTTTATTCTTCTTCGGTATTCGTGTCAACGAGATTCTTCAACCGATGAAGATTAGTCAGAATTGGATTTTAGATGATGCTGAGTACTATTGGAAGAAGAATTGCGAGGACGCAATTGTTTTAACGGGGGAAGGATGTGATACCCCGAACCTGGCATGTATTCAATAGCATTTAAAGTTCATTTAAATTGCATTTTATTGACCTTTCACCTTCTTTGACCAAACTAGTTGACTTTTCATCTACATTGACCAACTAGGACAAGGTGAGAATTTTTGAAATGTTTAATAAAGGGCAAACTTGGGATTAGAAATAAAAAAAATGCAATGTTAAGTTAGTCAAATTTTGGGTCAACTTTGGAATTAAATCTGAACCAATTGGGTAAGAGTTAGGTAGCAAATTATATATGGTTGGAAAGCTCTATGAGTCTAGTTTCTGAGGCTTCAAACCGTTCGTGAATTGGAGTTTTCTAGAAGAAGTTATGGCCGTTTTCGTAAGGTCGCGCATAGCTGTTTTGGTTTAGCGGGTTGACCGAAGCTTTGACCATTTGTCATCTTTTATTTAAGTTTAAATACGAAACAAAGAGCAAAAACCAGAAAAATAAGAGCCATGGCTGAAACCATGGAGGAAAAAAAAAAACATTTCAACTTCAAATCTTCATTTCGTCTCGTGAGCTTGTGCGGGGTGGTTTCCGAGGCATCCATCGTGGTTTCCCTAGCGTCTAGGAGCGTCTAAGGTAAGTGTTTCATCATTATTTACGCATTTGAAAAATGTATATCTAAACTTTAATTTTTAGAACTTATGCGTAGATTGTTGTTTTAATCGTTTTGTTGCTTAAAGAATGTTCCTTGTTGATTGTAGAACATGTATTTATAGCTTTTTAGCATTTTCTGCAGTTGAAAATCAAAATTGCAATTTAAATTGACTAATGAATAGTAATTAGTGAATAGTAAACCCTTGAAACGATAAAGTTGCGCTGTTATGCTATCCGTTGATGTAGAAATGTGCTAGATATGCTAGAATGCCTAAATGTGTGGTTTAATTGGAATGTGTAATAGAAAAATGGAGAAAAACGGCTTGGTGAAAGTCGGGGTTGTTTAGGTCGAGTTTAGTATTTTCTCGTATTGCGTGTTGGCAATGTTTCGGGAGGCCATGGAAGCACTTTTGGTGCGATTATGGTGTTGGTTGGGTGTTTGGTTGATATAGTTGTAGTTCAAACGAGCAAAGGGGGAAATCGGGACTTTGCGTGAATTCTAGGGTAAAGTAGGGTTTCGGGGTCTTTAGACGTGCCTTATGGTGACCTAGGAGGACTGGTGAAGTCGGTTTCCAAAGCTCGTGGCTCGTTTGAAAGTAGTAGTGTTTTGAAGTTGGGGTGAGTTTTGTGATTTTGTCTGTTTTCATAGAATATTGCTTATAGTATGTTTATATTGATTATAGAATGCTTACGTTCCATATAGAATGCTTATAATGCCTATAGAATACTTGCTAATGCTTGATAATGTTAGTTGGTGTTGTTTTTGTCACTTGTTTGATTGTAAATGCTTGTTAATGCTTATTACGCTTGTTATAGTTGATTATTGATTGAAATGTTTATCAATTGTTGAGAATGCTTGATATCGCTTGCTCATCGCCTTGTATCGAGTCTTGCATTGCATAGTGTCTCGCGCATGAGTGATGGGCCTCTCTGGGTAGCCTCGGGTTGCCAGTGTTGGTTGCTCTAGCTCCGCTGCTATTCCCTTTCCCGCTTGGGTTGCCTCCCAGGGAGATTTGGGTCGTAGAATTGATGGTTACTCCCGGGGTATTCCAAACTGGTGTTATAAGGTGGTTTGGGCCGGCGCGTCATCGTTAATGTCATCGGAATCATAATCGGTACATTACTCGCTCGAGTGATCCATAGCCTTCAAAGTGTGGTATAGCTTTGATTGGTTGTGTTAATGCTTTTCTTAATTGTTTATTGTATTGTTATATATATTGAATGCCTTTTATTGATTGTATTGCTTAATTGTACCTATTTGCATTGCACGATCTTCTTTCTCTCCATCTCGATATCTGTCTCGCCCTCACTGAGTATACGTGTTGTGTATACTCACTCCTCACTACCACATTTCAGGAAATGCCATGTTAGCTGAAAAGTTCGTGATTTCGTGAAAGTCCGTGCTTGAAGGGTTGTCCTGCGTGCCTATGTGACTTGAGTTGTCAAAGTTGTAAAGTTGTATGCTTTTATGTATTATATGTATTTAATGTTAAAGGGGATGTAATTTAAGTTCATTAGATTATGTATTTAGTTAATATAGCTTAACTTCAATATATATTTGTAATGACAAAAAGGGAAAAAAATAGAAAGTCATGATAGTCTACTTTATGCAATAGGTTGGTGTAGTTTAATTGCTAAGCTTGAATTTATATTTACTTGTGAATTACTTGTTGTGAACCGAGGCTCGGATGGCCTTGAGGTGGTTGAATGGTTGGACACGGTGTTGGTCCATTTATATGCTATTACAGGTTTTGCAATTTGCCTAGAAACAGGGGAGACTCTGTTCGTCTTTCCCTAAAATCTTGCCCGGGTTTGGATTTGGGTTGTGAATAGATTGATTGTTAGAACTCCCAGTCTCGAGAGGGATCGGGGTGTCACAGTACCCATGCCGCATGATGGTGCGTGCATGCCGCACGAAGGTGCGCGCATGGGGCGCCCATGCTGCACGATAGTGTGCGCATGGGGTGCCCATTCCGCCCGATGGTGCTCACATGCCGTACGAAGGTGTGCGCATGGGGTGCCCATGGGGCACGAAGATGCGCGGATGGGGCACGCATGCCGCACGATGGTGTGCGCATGTGGCCCACATGCCGCACGAAGGTGTGCACATGGGGCACCCATACCGTACGATGGTGCACCCATGGGGTGCCCATGTCGCACGATGGTGCGTGCATATGGCCCGTATGCCGCACGAAGATGCACTCATGGGGCATCTATGCTACACGATGCCCCATGCGCGCATGTGGCCCGCATGCCACACGAAGGTGCGCTCATGGGTCGCCTATGCCGCACGATAGTGTGCGTATGGGTTGCCCATGCCGCACGAAGGTACATGCATGTGGCCCGCATGCCGGACGAAGTTGCGCGCATGGGGTGCCTTTGCTGCACTATGGTGCACGCATAGGGCGCGCATGCGGCACGATGGTGCATGCATGTGGCCTAATGCCACACGAAGATGCGTGCATGGGACACCCATGCCGCATGATAATGCGCGCACGCCGCACGAAGCGAGAGTACTTAATCTTATGAAAACCCTTTTGAAAACATGTCATATAGAATAAGTAAGTTCATAACATAAATATAAATATCAATGAACACATTTACCCATCTTTCCTCATCAAGGTCCTCTAGGAACCTAGCGAGAGTACTTAAACACATAGTGAAAAGGATACGGTGAGCTTTCACTCTCAAGATCAATCGGTGAGCATTTGCTCTCAAGATCATTTTCGATAACAATTGTTGCGGCCGGCTTCAATCATCCACTTATCTCTCCAAATGGGTGTACTCCAGATGTACCCCGAAATCCTACGACCCAACTCTCTAAGGAAGTCTAGCCCTCAAGCGAGAGAGGGAATTGGACCATGGTAGTCACGAGAGCACCGAAAAGCCCTATGCCGCCCGGCGTTCATGAAACACTACCATGCCACAATGAAAGGTTGCAACCTTGTATACAATGTACATTTATACCATTTAACAATTCACATTAGGAAGGCAACAAAGTAGGTTGCCTCTGAGCAATTTCAAGATCACATATTGCCAAGTAAACGAACGAGGCATGCTTAACACGAATTTTCACTTTTTAAAACACATAGGGTTATATGAACATTAAACGGGCAGCCAAGTAACACATGTAAATCAAGTCATATAACTCATTTCGAGGTTCACGTATCAAGTATTAAGATTATACAAGCATACAACGACGTTTACACGAGACCGGGTGCAAGAAAAGTTCACTTATCAACATGTAATCATCGGTAATCACATTTAGAGCTACAAGGACAATTACGGGCAGCCTATTAACCACACAATTTAACACATTTATCCATAAGATCATCTCTTAGCAAATAGTCATAAGCGTTAGGGCCTCAATTCCATGCTTATACATGCGATTAAGTAAACCATTCATCAATTAATGTTCCCAAGCCATGCATCAATCAAATTAAGCAACCTCAACCAACCACAACAGTCCACACAACCTCTAAGTGCCACAATTCTAAGCATTCAATGTCACACCCCAACCTGACCTATAGAGGTTAGACTAGGGTGTGATCTAATCATTCATGTTCTTTTACGACTATAACCGGTTGATGAAGGTTAAACTTATCCGTTAAACTAGAACTCCAAAAAATTTTCGGAAAACCAGCAGCATAACGGTTGTAATTAGGCTCTTTAGTTTGACCTAATTTTCTAAACGCCTCAAAAATATCAATCTCAGATTCGATTCCAACTAAGATTACTATCTATCACCAATCGATATGCCTACTAGTTATCTCGAAAGTCTCATTTGATTAACAAACCTAGCATGATAACTATGTCCCGTTTATTTGTTAATTCCTATTACACAAGTACCTATTGATCTTTAGCATGCTATTAAGCACCTAGGTGAAATTAGATAGAGTCACAACATTTGATTTCTTCACCTAGTGATTGAGTTGCCTATGGCAGTTACTAAATCAAAACAGTAATAGCAACCCACAAGATAGCGTGTCGTCTAGTCATAGTCAGTACAAGCCAAAATTAGACCCCAAATTACAACGGGGGTCATTTACAATAACAACAACAAATAACATAAGAAATAGTCTTCAAAACAAACGTATCGTTCATAAAATAGCCACAGTCAAGTAAGGCATGTAGGGCATGCAATCACTCCAAGGAGTCATCAATAGACATGTTATCCTCGGGTACCTGTTCCTGATCTTCTTCACCTGTGATGATAAAAGAGGGTGAGTCCTTATGAACTCATCGATGGGGAAAACGAGGAATACGTTTTGAAACTCTTTTCCGGTTAAACCTATGAAAAACCCTTTTGAAAGCATGACATATAACACAAGTAAGTTTATAACATAACATAAATGTAAAAGAACACATTTACCCGTCTTTCCTCCCCGAGGTCCTCTAGGAACCAAGCGAGAGTACTTAAACACATAGTGAAAAGGATACGGTGAGCTTTTGCTCTCAATTCATTTTTTATAGCAATTGTTGCAGCCGACTTCAATTATCCACTTATTGCTCCCAATTGGGTGTACTCCGGATGTACCCCGAAATCCTACGACCCATTTCCTCGAGGGTGGAATGCCAAGCGAGAGAGGGAATTGGCCATGGTAGTCACTGGAGCATCGGCAAGCCCTATGCCGCCTGGCGTTCGTGAAACGCTACCATGCCACAATGAAAGGTTGCAACCTTGTAAACAATGTACATTTAAACTGTTTAACGATTCACATTTGGAGGACAACAAAGTAAGTTGCCTCCGAGCAATTTCAAGATCACATATTGCCAAGTAAACGATCGAGGCATGCTTGACATGAAGTTTCACTTTGTAAAACACGTAGAGTCATATGAACATTAAACAGGCAGCCAAGTAACACATATAAATCAAGTCATATAACTCATTTTAGGGTTCACGTATCAAGTATTAACATTATACAAGCATGTAACGACATTTATACGAGACCGGATACAAGAATAGCTCACTTAGCAACATGCAATTATCGGATATCACATTTAGAGCTATAAGGAAAAATACGGGCAGCCTATTGACCACACAATTTAACATGTTTAACTATAAGGTCATCTCTTAGAAAATAGTCATAAGCATTAGGGCCTCAATTCCATGCTTAAACATGGGGTTAAGCAAACCATTCATCAATTAATGATCCCAAGTCATACATCAATCAAATTAAGCAACCTCAACCAGCCATAACAGTCCACACAACATCTAAGTGCCACAATTCCAAGCATTCAATACCTCAAGCAAGGTCTCAACATGATTCTAAGCATTTCGCTAAACAAAAACCTCACTGCAATGGTCTGTTTTTCCCACATTCATTTAGACAAGCAAAAAACCTCCAATTCCAGTGAACCAAGTATCAAATTTAAGCTTAATGAGTGATTTAAATCTAGAAACAAACCTTGCATCATTTGGAGTTCGAACTTAGGAGTTATGGCCCAAACCGTGAGACTACGCAAAACTGTCCAGTTTTAGACACATTACGATTTTTGCTAATTTTGTGGGTCTTAGAGTCAGAATTGGCTTTGGTCTATTTCTGGAAAAAATGTCCAGAACTGCAAAATCTAGAAATCTACCAATTTTCATGCATTTTCACCAACATTTACTAGGTCAAAAATGCTTCATTCTACATAGTCAGTAATCTGCCAGAAACCTATTTCATTTTTTTCCAATTCCTCCAGATTAGACACCTCACGTTGTTTGGCCATTTTGGAGGCCTTAGAGTCCAAATTTGCCTTGGCCTATTTCTACAAAAAATGCTTGGAACTGGCAAAACTAGTGACCTACCAATTTTCACACATTTTATCAAGGTTTACTAAGCCAAACGCATCTCGTACTACATGATCAGAAAACTGCCAGCAATACGTTTTTACCTATCTTCAAGTTCTAGCCAAAAAGCTGGCCATGCATGGTCATATAAGCTCATGTACACACATATACAACAACTACAGAGGTAATTATAGTCATATGAAGGCATGCATGTGATTTTTGAAAGCTTTTAAAGAGTTTAACCTTCACCTTAGCCTATTGATGATTAATGATGCTCAAATGCTCTTCAAAATGCACAATGGCTTCTTCCTTGCTTTGGCCGAGAGAGATAGCTTGATTACCCTTAATTAATAACTTAGGTAGCATGTGAGGATGGTGTGCATGTGTGTAGAACAAAATAAAATGAAAGAAAACTACCAAAACATACCTAAGGCCGAAAATGATGAACTTTGTGAGCTTGCTTGCGATTTTCTTGCTTTACTTGCTAAGGCCGAATCTCTTGGGATCCTTGTGAGCTTAGGTGACTCTTAGAATGTGAGCTTGAGCTATGAAGACTCATGAAGCAGCCATGGCTGAGAGAGAGAGAGAAGATGAGAGCTTAAGAGAAAGTTTGAGAGAAATGAAATGTTTGTGTGTGTGTGTCGGCTATAGGCTTGTAAAAATCTGATTTTGTGTTGTCTTTTGAACATTATTTGAATTGTTGGTATGCAATGGTGATGTGGCCGAGAATGGTGGCTTAGTAGTTAGCAAAATGTGGCTTTGGTGTATGCAAAAGTTATGACAATGTGAAGTTTTTGTCTAAGCATGCATGGATTAAAATAATTGTTCAAACTTTTGCTCAAGGACATAGGTATGGCCGGCCATCTTGGCTCAAAATTCTGAATTTTTTGTCATGTGTTAAGCCTTATTTTATTGTAGGTTGATGTGGTATTTTAGGTGTATTGAATTTGGAAATAGAATAAGGAATAAATAATGTTTAGTGTTTAGTGAGCTTTCGTCCTTTTGTGGGTTGACTTAGGATTAAAATATTAGTTAGTAGAGTTTGTAAGATTATTTATAGTCTAGTGCTTTGTGTAGGATGCTTTCTCGATTAACGTGCAAGCACGCTTTCCTAGGTCTAGGGCACGCACTATGAGGTAAGGCACGAACTACGAGACAAATACACGTATTTCAAGTAAATGCACGCAACTCTAAATGAATGCACGTAAATCAAGACACGACTCTTAAACTTAGGTTAAGGCACGCAGTTCAAGTTTAGGACACACAAAATGAGGTATCGCATGCAAATCGAGGTCAGGCCTCACATTCAATACCCCAAGCAAGGTCTCAACAGGATTCAAAGCATATCACTAAGAAAAAACCTCACTGCAATGGTCGGTTTTCCCACATTCAATTAGCCAAGAAATTAGTCTCCAATTTCAGTGAACCAAATTTCAATTTGAAGCTTAATGAGTGATTTAAATTTAGGAACAAACCTCGTTGCATTTGGAGTTCGGACTTAGGAGTTATGGCCAAAACTGTGAGACTACGCAAAACTGTCCAGTTTTAGACACATTACGATTTTTTCCATTTTTGAGGGTTTTAAAGTCAAATTTAGCCTTAGCCTATTTCTGATAAACATGTCCAGAACTTCAAAATCTAGAAACTTACCAATTTTCATGCATTTTTATCAATGTTTACTAGGTAAAAAACACTTTTTTCCACAGAGTCAATAATCTGCCAGAAAAACGAGTTTGCATATCTCTAAGTTTCTAGCCAAAATCAAGCCATGCATGAGAAGATAGGCTCATATACCCACATATACATCAACGACAGAGGTAAATATAGCCATATGAGAGCATACATGTAAGCTTTGAAAGCATTTAAAGTTTAACCCTCACCTTAGCCTATTGATAGATGAAGATGCTCAAAAGCTCTTCAAAATACAGAAAAGGGCCTTCTTTCCTTGCTTGGCCGAGAGATATGTCACGCCCCAACCCGGCCTATAAAGGTTAGACTAGGGTGTGATCTAAACATTCAAGTCATAACTCGTACTTAATCGTTCATGAAAGTTTAACACTTACGTTTTAGCCTAAACTCCATAATTTTCTGGAAAACCGGCAGCATAACGGTTGTAATTGGGCTCTTTGGTTTGACCTAAATCTCTAAACGCCTCAAATTTTCCAATCTCAATTTCATTTCCAACTAAGATTACTATTTACCATCAATTGAAATGCCTACTAGTTATCTCGAAGTCTCGTTTGATTAATAACCTAGCATGATACTATGTCTTGTTTGTTTGTTAATCCTCGTTACAAAAGTGTCTGTTGATCTTAGCTTAAGAATGAGTACCTACTTAAGATTGGATAGGTTCATTTTACTTAGTCCTTACCTGATACTTCATAATCCTATGATAGATACTAGCCAATGACGATAACAAAACGACCATAGTAGTGTCTATCTAGTTATTATCAGTACAAGCCAAAATTAGACCCCAAATTACAACGGGGGTCTTTTACAGTACAACAACAAACATCATAAGAAATGAAATAGTCTTCAAACAACATAGTGTTCACAAATGGCCATAATCAAGCAAGGCACGTAGGACAAGCAATCATTCCAAGGAATCATCATTAGGCACGTCGTCCTCAGGTACCTGTTCGTGGTCTTCTTCACCTGAGATAATAAAAGAAGGTGAGTCCTTATGAACTCAGCGAGGGGGAACGAGAAATAAGTTTTGAAACTCATTTTCCGATTCAACTTATGAAAAATCCTTTTTGCAAGCATGAATATATCACAAGTAAGTACATAACATAACGTAGAAGTAAAGGAACACAATTACCCGTCTTTCCTCCCCGAGGTCCTCTAGGAACCAAGCGAGAGTACTTATACACATAGTAAAAAAGATACGGTGAGCTTTTGCTCTCAGTTCATGTCAGTATCAGTTGTTGCGGCCGACTTCAAATCATCTGCTTATCACGCCAGATGGGTGTACTCCGGATGTACCCCAAAATCCTATGACCCAACTCTCCGAGGAAGTCTAGCCCCCAAGCGAGAGAGGGAATTGGACAATGGTAGTGACGGTTGCACCAGTAAGCCCAATGCCGCCCGGTATACGTGAACGCTACCACGCCAGAATGAAAGGTTGTAACCTTGTATGCAATGCACATTTATGACATGTAATATATCACATTAGGAGGACAACAAAGTAGGTTGCCTTCGAGCAGTCATAAGATTGCACATTGACAAGTAAACAAGCGAGGCACGATATGACAGGAAATTTCACTTATAAAGCACATGGAGTTATATGAATATTAAACGGGCAGCCATGTAACGCATGTAAATCAAGTCATATAACTCATTTCAAAGTTCACGTAATCAAATAATAAGATTATTCAACATGCAACGACATCTACATGGGACCGGGTGCAAGAAAGGCCTACTTGTCAACATGTAATCATCAAAATCACATTTAGGGTTACAAGGGAAACTACGGGCAGCCTACTAAATATGTAATTAAACACGATATTCATAGGATCAACACTTAGTGAACTTACCTAGTCACTAGGGTTTCAATTCGTGCTTACCCATGCGATTAAGCCCCAAGTCATCTCAAAATCAAACTCAAGCCACGCATTAATTAGTTCATACACCCTCAAGCATTCAAAACAGTCCACACAACATCCAAATGCCACAATCTCAAACTTTTAATACAACAAAAGGAGCTACAATAATTTTTCTAAGCATATCACTAAGTGAAACCCTCACTGCAATGGACTGTTTTCTCACAATCATTAAGACAAGCAAAAAATATCCAATTTCCGAAACAAATCTCACATCATTTGGAGTTCGGGTTCAATAGTTATAGCCAAAACAGTGAGACTGCACAAAACTGTCCAAATTTACACACATTTCAATACTTGTCATTTTTGAGGGCCTTAGGGTCAGATTTAGCCTTAGTCCATTTCTGACAAACATGTCCATAACTGAAAAATCTAGTAGCACACCAAATTTCATGCATTTTGGATGTCATTTACTAAGTCAAAACTTGTTTGTTCTACAAGGTCAGTGAATCTGCCAAAACCTGCTTCATTTTTTCAGACTTTCCAGATTTGGACACATTTTAATGATTTGCCATTTTGAGGACCCTAGAGTCAAAATTAGCTTTGGCCTATTTCTGTAAAAAATGTTCATAACTGGAAAAAATAGTTACCTACCAATTTTCACTCATTTTCAACATCATTTACCTAGCCAAAAACCACCTCGTACCAACAAGACAGAAGGCTGTCACATACACGATTTCATCTATCATCACATTCTAGCCAAAAATCTTGCCATGCATGTTTATAAAAGCTCATGAACACACATATATCTCAAGTACAGAAGTAAAGATAGACATTTAAGGGCATGCATGTGGTTTTTTTGAAAGATTTTCAAGAAGTTTTAGCCCTCACCTTAGCAAAACAACAAGAAGATGCACAAGACTCTTGATGGTTGCATAAGATTGACTCTTTTCCTTGCTTAGCCGAGACACCACTCGATTTTCTCAAATTTCCTAGCTTAGTAACCAAGTTCTTAGTAGGTGCATGTGGTTAAAACAAGAAGAAAAGAAATGGAAGCTAGCAAACTCACCTAAGCCAAAATGGATGTTCAATAAGCTTGCATGTGAGTTTCTTGCAACCTAGCTTGCTTAGTCGAGCTCCCTAGCTTCTTGCATGCCTTGATGAACCATGGAGTGATGAAGATAAGCTATGGCGTGTAGAAACTCAGCCAAGGCCTAGAGAGAAATAGAAGAATGAGAGGAAATGAGAGAAAATGAAAGAAAATAAAAGCTTTGTTGGGCAAAGGAGCTTGTGTCGGCCTTAGACATATAAATTTCAGACTTTTGTGTCTTCAAGAAGCATTTTGAATTATCTAGTATGGGCATGGAGCTTGTGTCGAAAATATGGAGCTTTGAGGAGGGTTTTTGAGCCATTTTTTTATTGCTTTGTGTCATTAAATTGTCATAGAATGTCTAGGAATTAATTTGAATTATGCAAGCAAGCACAAATGCTCAACAAGTGGTCGGCCAAGGCATTGCTAGAATCTGAATTTTTGTCTTGTTCAAGTCTTATTTTATTGTGTGTTTGGGATATGCAAAGAATAAAGAATAAAGAATAAAGAATGTCTAGCTTTTTGTGAGATTTTGTCTTCTAGTGGGTTGAATTAGCAATTTAATATTAGTTAGTGGAATTTGTGGGATTAGTTAATGATTTAGTGCTTCGTGCAAGATGCTTTCTTGATTAATGTGTGGGCACACTTTCCTAGGTTTAGAGAACGCACTACAAGGCAAGACATGACCTACGAGACGAATGCACATTTTCCAAGTAAATGCACGCAACCCTAAATAAATACACGTAATTCAATGCAAGACACACAAAATGAAACACGATTCTTAAATCTAGGTCAAGGCACACAAATCTAGGTTAGGGCACACGAAACGAGGTATCGCATGCAAATCGAGGTCGGGCCTCACATCTTCCCCTCCTTAAAAGAATTTCGTCCCGAAATTCAATATTACCTTTGAAATAAAGCTGGATATTGCTACTCCATCTGGTCTCGCCTTTCCCACGTTGCTTCTTCAACTCCATGATGATCTCACAACACTTTCACCATCGGTATAGTTTTGTTGCGCAACTCCCGATCTTGCTGGTCTAGGATCCGAATGGGCTTCTCCTCATAAGACAAGTTCTCCCGAAGCTGCAACGGCTCTGGCTCCAAGATATGCGATGGATCAGGGTGATACTTCCGTAGCATAGAAACATGAAAGACGTCGTGAATATTGGAGAGGTTTTGGGGTAGTGCTAGGCGATACACCAACTTGCCAACCTTCTCAATTATCTTAAATGGTCCTACAAACCTCGAACTCAATTTTCGACCCTTGTCGTGTTTAATCAGTCCCCTCCGAGGTAATATCTTCAAGAACACCTTGTCGCCGACCTCAAACTCTAGGCTCCGTCTCCGTCGGTCTGCATAACTTTTCTGCCTGCTTTGGGCGGTAAGCATCCATTTCCGGATGAGGTGGATATTATCAGTAGTCTTCATAAGTTCAGGTAGATGGGTCGGGTCAAAAGTCTTCGGCTCACCTACTTCATCCCAGTAAATTAGGGATCGACACTTACGTCCATACAACGCCTCAAATGGGGCCATCCCAATAGTGGCCTGATAACTATTATTATAAGCGAACTCCGCTAGAGACAGATATTTCTCCCAACCTTTCCCGAAGTCTAAAACACACGCCCTCAGCATATCCTCCAGAATCTAAATAGTTCTCTCCGATTGTCCATCAATCTGAGGGTGATAAGCCGTGCTAAAACTCAACTTCGTTCCCAAAGCTTCTTGCAATCTCTTCCAAAATCGGGAGGTAAATGAGGATCCCTATCCAATACAATACTCACAGGCATCCCGTGCAATCTTACAATCTCTACCACATACATATCTCCCAATTTCTCAAGACTATCCTCCTTGTTCATCGGTAAGAAGTGCGCTGACTTAGTCAATTTATCCACTATGACCCAAACAGCGTCATGACCCTTTTGTGACCTGGGTAGGTCCATAACAAAGTCCATAGTTATATGTTCCCATTTCCATTGAGGAATATCCAACGACTGTAGTAAACCTGCTGGTCGTTGATGTTCCGCTTTGACTCTCTGGCAAGTCAAACACCGTGCCACAAACTCCGCAATCTCTCTCTTCATGTTATTCCACCAATAGTGTTGCTTCAAATCCCGGTACATCTTTGTTCTGCTGGGGTGAATAGTGTATCTTGAATTATGGGCTTCTTCAAGAATCTTCTTTTTCAGCTCTAGCTCATTAGGAACACAAATCCGATTCCTAAACCTCCAAACACCATCATCATGAAACTTGAAATCTGTGTTGCTTTCTTTAATCTTCTGAAATTGTTGGTCATTCTGTTGAGCTTCTCGTAATTCAGACAACAAGGTCGATTGAACCTGCGTAGTGGTAAATAGTAACCCTTTTCGAGTCAATTGTGGTTTCCACAAAAATGCTTCCTCCAACAACTCCTGCACCTTGACTTCCATTTTTGCCATGCTCGCTTTCCTATTTAAGGCATCTGCAACTACATTTGTTTTCCTATTTAAGGCATCTGCAACTACATTTGTTTTACCGGGCACATAATTGATTGTGCAGTTATAATCATGCAAAAGCTCCATCCACCGCCTTTGCCTCATATTCAACTTTTTTTGTGAGAACAAGTATTTCAAGCTCTTGTGATCAGTAAACACCTCGAACTTGTTACCCCACAGATAGTGCCTCCATTTCTTGAGTGCAAACACAATAGCCACTAACTCCAAATCATGCGTCGGGTAGTTCAATTCATACGGCTTCTATTTCCTAGAAACATACGCAATCACTCTACCATTTTGCATCAACACACAACATAGTCCTTCCTTCGAAGCATTGCTATAGATTACAAAACCTTGACTCCCTTTAGGCAATGCAAGAATAGGTGCGGTAGTCAATCTTTTCTTCAATTCTTGGAAGTTGTTCTCACACTTATCATCCCACACGAACTTTGTTTTCTTTTGAGTGAGCTTTGTAAGTGGTCCTGCAATCTTAGAGAAATCCTTCATGAACCTCCGATAATAGCCGGCTAGGCAAAGAAAACTCCGAACCTCCGTAACGTTTTCCAGCTTCTTCCAAGACATCACCGCTTCTATCTTTGCTGGATCCATTGCTATTCCCTCTTGGGATATGATATGCCCCAAAAATGCAATCTGCTGCAACCAAAATTCGCACTTGCTAAACTTTGCATGCAATTGATGCTCTTGAAGTTTCTGCAATACCAATCGCAGATGTTGTTCATGCTCAGCCTCGGATTTCGAGTATACCAAAATATCATCGATGAAGATCACCACAAAATGGTCCAAGTAGGGTTGAAACACCCTGTGCATCAAGTCCATAAAAGCTGCAGGGGTATTGGTTAGTCCAAATGGCATCACCACATATTCATAATGCCCATATCTTGTCCTGAAAGCCGTTTTAGGCACATCCTCCTTTTTGATCCGCAACTGCTAGTACCCTTGTCTCAAGTCAAGCTTCGAATACACTTTGGCTCCTTGAAGTTGATCAAATAACTCGTTGATTAGTGGAAGTGGGTATTTATTCTTGACAGTCACTTTATTCAATCCATGGTAATCGATGCATAGCCTCAACGTTCCGTCTTTCTTCTTTACAAATAGGACTGGTGCACCCCACAGAGAAGAACTTGGTTGATCAAACCCTTTCTTCAACAATCCTCGCAATTGGTCCTTCAATTCTTGTAGCTCGGCCGGTGTCATATGATAGGGAGCTTTAGATATCGGCTGGGTGCCAAGCAGTAACTCTATAGTGAACTCGATCTCCCGATTTGGGGGTAAACCGGGCAATTCTTCTGGAAACACATTCGCATAGTCTTTGATCACTGGCATCTCCTCCAACTTAGCTTTATCCGACGGCTTGTTGATGAGGTAAGCTAAGTATCCACTACACCCTTTTCTCAAGGACTTCACTGCTTTCGTAGATGAAATGATAGAACTCCCGGTGAAATCTCTTCGACCCATTACCTCTAGTATTGGTTGACCAGGTACCTGGAACGTTACAATCTTCGTCCGACAATCTAGTTGGGCATGATGGTTTGCTAACTAGTCCATCCCTAAAATGACTTCATAGTCTCGAAAAGGTAATACAATAAGATTGGCTGAGAATTCCCTATCCTTAATTTGGATTTTACATGCTTTACAAGCTGAGCTAGTAACAAGTTTAGAACCCATCGGAGTACCAATTTCTACTTCGTAAGGCAAACATACAACTCGTAGTTTCACACGTTGCACAGATAAGGGAGTAATAAATGAATGAGTAGCACCCGGATCAATTAGCACCCTAACAGGTTGATTCAGTATGAAGAATGTACCTTCAACAACAGCGGTCTCCTCTGGAAGCTCCTCGCACTCAATAGCATAAGCTCGAGCCTGAACTCTAGGAACTGGAGTCTTGCCTCTACCAGCTGGTTTAACCTGATTTTGTCCTGCTTGCCATTTAGGGCAATCCTTGATCTGATGCTGATCACTGCCACACCGTACACATCGTTCTGACTTCTTCCAGCACTGGGCCTCGGTATGCCCCTTCTTGTCACAATAAATACAGTTGATAGACTGAGTAGCAGGTGAACTACCTGTGGATCCGCAGGTGGAAGAAGCTGATGGTGCTTTAGTAGGGCCACGGTTATTGTAACACTCCGATTCCTCTCGAGACCGAAAGTTCTAACAATCAATCTAAACACAACCCAAATCCAAACCCGGACAAAATTTTAGGAAAAACGGATGGAGTCTCTCCTGTTTCGAGGCAAAAACAAACCTGCGACAGCATATAAATGGACCAACACCGTGTCTAACCATACAAAACTTCCTCAAGGCCATTCGAGCCTCAGTTCTCAACAATTAAACTCAGCAAGTATACATACATTTCCAATTAAAAAGCTAACCTATCTCTTTTCATTTTTGACAAGTACATTCAAACTAGACAATTAAACCATACTAAGCTACTGCATAAAATAAACTATCATGCCATTCTAACTTTTTTCCTTTGGACATTACAAACGTGCACTGAAAATAAGCTATGCTAACTGATTACATAAACTAGCTTATCAATTTACCTCAACTACTTAGCTAGATTTAAATTACATTTCTTCTAACAATAAATACATACAACATATGAACATACATCTTGGCATCTTTGACAATTCAAGCCACATAGCACGCAAGACAACTCTTCAAGCATGAACTTTCCAGCTAACATGACATTTCCTAAAATGTGGTGGTGAGGAGTGAGTATACACAACACGTATACTCAGTGAGGGCGAGACAGATATCGAATTGGAGATAAAGAAATTCGTGCAATGCAAATAAAACAGTTAAGTAATATATCTGATAAGTAAGCAATCAAGACAAACAATCAATACAATAAGCAATTACTGAAAGCATTAACACAACCATTCAAAGCTATACCACACTCTGAAGGCTATGGTTCACTCATACGAGTAATGTACCATTTCACGAGCGATACATCAATCTCGAGCTTGATGTTGACAACGATGACAATAAGCGCGCAACCACCTTATAACTCCAGTTTGGAATACCTCGGGAGTAACCATCAATTCTACGACCCAAATCTCCCTGGGAGGCAACCCAAACGAGAAAATGAAATAGGACACGGAGCTAGAGCAACCAACACTGGCAACCCGAGGCTACCCAGAGAGGCCCATCACCCACGTGCCTGACACTTTGCAATGCAAGACACGATACAAGGCGATAAACGAGCGATAGCACAACAATACAGATTAGAGACGATAAACGAGATATCAAGCATTTACAATCAATACTAGCATTCAATTAACTTGTCAAGCATAACTATCATTAATAGCCACAATAACACCAATTAAACAAGTAACAGCAGTTCAAACACGAAAACAACAAATATCACTATTCAATCCCTAACTTCCATAGGCAATTATGAGCAAACGAGCTACGGGATTAGGAAACCGATTTCACTACATTCACTCAGGCACTATAAGGCACGTTTCTATGTCACTAAACTTCACTTTCTCACCCGAGGCCCGAAAGTCCACCTATTGCGTTTGAACTACAACTATGCTAACCGGTCACTCAATCAACGCCACAACAGCGCCAAAAGTGCTTCCATGCCCTCAATTGCAAAACCCCCAACTCAATTCGAGCATGGTTAACTTTTTGTCAAACAGCCCCTTTATGTTTCTTTGTCTAATTTCCAATTTTAACAAAGGCCGATCCATTTTTATTTCACATTTTATCTTTCTATCACTAATGGCATCTATCCAAATCAAGCAATTGCAATTCGGATCGAAATCCAAAATTCTAGGGTTTACTATTCATAATTCACTATGCATTATTTTTCTCCAATTTCAAATACGCAGTTTCAATTGTAAAAATTGCTAAATAACTATCAAGCAATGCTCTACGAACCCTAAAGAAGCATTTCCAATCAATTTCAAGCATTATAACGCATTAAATATCAAATCTAAAAATTTGAATCAAAAATCAAATTCCATATAATATGCACAAAAGCGTGAAAACCCTCACAAAGATTGAAGACGAAGACCCATAAAGACCCGAGCCACGACCCCCGAGCAATTCCACGCGCAATTGTAGAAGAACAATGCAAGAAAATCTTTTCTTTTTCTCCTTATGACCATTCGGCCATGGCAAGGGACTTGGATGGCATTTTGTAAAGTGTTTTTATTGATTTTTGCCTTGTTTTATTATTTAAAAGATGACAAGGGCATTTTGGTCATTTGCAAAATCAAACTTTAATTAAAAATAGTCAAATAAGCTTATTTTGATGCCGTTAAATCTAATTCAAGTTAAAACAATGCGATTAAATGAAAAACAACTAAAACTAGTTAAATTAAACTAAAAATATTTTCCACTAAGTCCGAAGAATATTTCTCTAACTCTCATTTTCGAAATACTACGATCGAACGGTCATTAAACGATCGCTAACCAAATGATGTGCAATAACATAAAACTATAATTTTTTTGAAAAGCAAAATAGTAGAATCGTTTAAAATTTACCCCGTCTCGGAGTTACTTTTTTCATTTAATTGAAAACCGAGTAATTTTAATGCAAGACAACCAAAATCGATTATTAAAATAATCAAAACAATCAAGGTAATCAATATTCATTTAAAATAATTAATTTAACTATTTCTAGAATATTTTAAAGAATTATGAAGTTAATATTAAACTACAAATGAAAGTTAATATAAACACGTAGTCAAATACAATTAAACACTAACATTTAAGATAACACTTAATTAATCACAAGAGAATAAATTCAATTACTATAATTATTAGAAATAGATAATAATCTTTTAATTATTCAATATACAACTACTAAATGCTTCCAAGAGAAATATTAAAATAGTGCAAATTGGTTGATTTAACTAATTAGACATTTAATTAAATGCAGTCAAATGCTATTAAATGCATGCCGGGTTCGGGTTATCACATCATTCCCCCCTTAAAACAATTGCGTCCTCGCAATTCTTCTTCCAATAGAACTCTGCATCCACTGAAATCCAACTCTGACTAATCTTCATCGGTTGCTGAGCAAGACACTGAATAAGAACGCTCGAAGAATACCTTACTAAGAACCCCCCAATAGTGCTGACTGAAAACTCCAAAGCAATAAGGTCAAATAAAGGCTTAATTAACAATACCATCTTGAAATCCAAATAAGAATTCCGCTTGTCAAGAATATCATAAAAGAATTCCCCGCTAAAAGTGCCGTGAAGATGCCAATAAAGACTAAAGCAAAGATACTGTGGATATTACCAATTCCACATATTATTAACAAGAAGAATACCGAAGGAATACTCTATATACGAATCCTCTATAAAAGTCCAACAAGTATCAAATAAGGAAGTCAAAGGATGGCCAAAGTAGATGCAGCACATATAAGACCAAACTCCAAGACCTCATCGCCATCTGCCGAGTGCAAACTTTATACAACTTACCACTAAGGAAGCCTAAAGTATTCCACAGCATACCGTAAGCAATATAAGATAATAATTCTGAAGAAGATTCCAAGTGTAAGACTTCCAATAGTGCCAACAAGGAAAATACCAGTAGAATGCCCACTAAGATTTTCAAAGAATACCGTAAATAGTGCTATACAATAAGTCCGATAGGAATTCCAATTACCAAACCAACTGAGGGATGCCAAATAAAATAACCAAACAATACTCCAGTAAGAAAGTAGCAAGGATTGCCCAATTGGTAAATACTAGATAAATGACCACTGAGAATTCTAGAGAATACCATTGAAGAATTTCCAATAAGAGGTGCCAGTAACACACCAATAAATACCGAGACACATGTGCCCTAGATAATACCATGCAGTAAGTCCAATGGAAACCCAATAGCCAAGTCTTCCAAGAAGTGCCAACAGAAATCTCCAAAGGATACCCACTAAGAAAACCAAAGAATGCCCCAGACAACAACCAAATAGAACCCCAAAAGAAAGCTACTCTTTTATGATTGCCAACCATAAGGAAAAATCTTAGAAGTATACCAATAACTGAGCTCCAAAGACAAACACCAACTCCCAAATAAAAATGCCATTCATTTCCTGCCAATCCATACACCTTAAAAGGCCAACTGTGAACCACTTTCTTCAGGGGAGAAAGAGAACTTACTTACCATTTCCATGGGACATGTATGAATGCCAAGATATCACATTTATACACATGCCTTAAACTATTATGCAAGCAAGTTTGTAAAACAGTTTATTCATCAAAGTCACTCAATCACGACAATCAAGTCAAGCACAACATAATCAATTCAAATCACGGCATAACCAATTCAAGACATTCTAATGCACACATTACAAGCAATACTTCAAGCAAATAACAATTCACGAGATCAATTCGATTCACGATGCCAATTCGATAGGTCCATTCAATGCACAAACTAGGCACTTCACTTTACTTAAGAAACATTTAACACATAACACATAACTATATCACATAGGTGCACACATTCAAGTCAAGACACACAATCTCACATACAAGCATACACTTCCAAGACACCTTAACAAGCACACATTCAAGGATCACTACCCACCAGACCGAGGACCCTGTCCCGGCTTATGAGCTAAACAAGCTCTGATACCACCTGTAACACCCCGATCCCTCTCGAGACCGGAAGTTCTAACAATCAATCTAAACACAACCCAAATCCAAACCCGGGCAAAATTTTAGGGAAAACGGACGGAGTCTCCCCTGTTTCTAGGCAAAAACAAACCTGCGACAGCATATAAATGGACCAACACCGTGTCCAACCATACAAAACTTCTTCAAGGCCATCCGAGCCTCAGTTCTCAACAATTAAACTCAGCAAGTATACATACATTTCCAATTTAAAAGCTAACCTATCTCTTTTCATTTTTGACAAGTACATTCAAACTAGACAATTAAACCATACTAAGCTATTACATAAAATAAACTATCATGCCATTCTAACTATTTTCCTTTGGACATTACAAACGTGCATTGAAGATAAGCTATGCTAACTGATTACATAAACTAGCTTATCAATTTACCTCAACTACTTAGCTAGATTTAAATTATATTTCTTTTAACAATAAATACATACAACATATGAACATACATCTTGGCATCTTTGACAACTCAAGCCACATAGCACGCAAGACAACTCTTCAAGCACAAACTTTCCAACTAACATGACATTTCCTGAAGTGATGAGTGAGTATACACAACACGTATACTCAGTGAGGGCGAGACAGATATCGAATTGGAGAGAAAGAAATTCGTGCAATGCAAATAAAACAGTTAAGCAATATATCCGATAAGTAAGCAATCAAGACAAACAATCAATACAATAAGCAATTACTGAAAGCATTAACACAACCATTCAAAGCTATACCATACTCTGAAGGCTATGGTTCACTCATACGAGCAATGTACCATTTCATGAGCGATACATCAATCTCGAGCTTGATGTTGACAACGATGACAATAAGTGTACAACCACCTTATAACTCCAGTTTGGAATACCCCGGAAGTAACCATCAATTCTACGACCCAAATCTCCCTGGGAGGCAACCCAAGCGAGAAAAGGGAATAGGGCACGGAGCTAGAGCAACCAACACTGGCAACCCGAGGCTACCCAGAGAGGCCCATCACCCATGCGCCTGACACTATGCAATGCAAGACACGATACAAGGCGATAAACGAGCGATAGCACAACAATACAGATTAGAGACGATAAACGAGATATCAAGCATTTACAATCAATACTAGCATTCAATTAACTTGTCAAGCATAACTATCATTAATAGCCACAATAACACCAATTAAATAAGTAACAGCAGTTCAAACACGAAAACAACAAATATCACTATTCAATCCCTAACTTCCATAGGCAATTACGAGCAAACGAGCTACGGGATTAGGAAACCGATTTCACTACATTCACTCAGGCACTACAAGGCATATTTCTATGTCACTAAACTTCACTTTCTCACCCGAGGCCCGAAAGTCCACCTACTGCGTTTGAACTACAACTATGCTAACCGGTCACTCAATCAACGCCACAACAGCGCCAAAAGTGCTTCCATGCCCTCAATTGCAAAACCCCCAACTCAATTCAAGCACGGTCAACTTTTGGTCAAACAGCCCCTTTACGTTTCTTTGTCTAATTTTCAATTTTAACAAAGGCCGATCCATTTTTATTTCACATTTTAGCTTTCTATCGCTAATGGCACCTATCCAAATCAAGCAATCGCAATTCGGATCGAAATCCGAAATTCTAGGGTTTACTATTCATAATTCACTATTTATTATTTTTTCCCAATTTCAAATACGCAGTTTCAACCGTAAAAATTGCTAAATAACTATCAAACAATGCTCTACAAACCCTAAAGAAGCATTTCCAATCAATTTCAAGCATTATAACACATTAAATATCAAATCTAAAAATTTGAATCAAAAATCAAATTCCATATAATATGCACAAAAGCGTGAAAACCCTCACAGAGATTGAAGACCAAGACCCGCAAGGACCCGAGCCACGACCCCTGAGCAATTCCACACGCAATTCTAGAAGAAAAATGCAAGAAAATCTTTTATTTTTCTCCTTATGACCATTCGGCCATGGCTAGGGAATTGGATGGCATTTTGCAAAATGTTTTTATTGATTTTTGCCTTGTTTTATTATTTAAAAGATGACAAGGGCATTTTGGTCATTTGCAAAATCAAACTTTAATTAAAAATAGTCAAATAAGCTTATTTTGATGCCGTTAGATCTAATTCAAGTTAAAACAATGCGATTAAATGAAAAACAACTAAAACTAGTTAAATTAAACTAAAAATATTTTCCACTAAGTCCGAAGAATATTTTTCTAACTCTCATTTTTGAAATACTACGATCGAACGGTCATTAAACGATCGCTAACCAAATGATGTGCAATAACATAAAACTATAATTTTTTTGAAAAGCAGAATAGTAGAATTGTTTAAAATTTACCCCGACTCGGAGTTACTTTTCTCATTTAATTAAAAACCGAGTAATTTTAATGCAAGACAACCAAAACCGATTATTAAAATAATCAAAACAATCAAGGTAATCAATATTCATTTAAAATAATTAATTTAACTATTTCTAGAATATTTTAAAGAATTATGAAGTTAATATTAAGCTACAAATGAAAGTTAATATAAACAAGTAGTCAAATACAATTAAACACTAACATTTAAGATGACACTTAATTAATCACAAGAGAATAAATTCAATTACTATAATTATTAGAAATAGATAATAATCTTTTAATTATTCAATATACAACTACTAAATGCTTCCAAGAAAAATATTAAAATAGTGCAAATTGGTTGATTTAACTAATTAGACATTTAATTAAATGCAGTCAAATACTATTAAATGCATGCCGAGTTTAGGTTATCACAGTTATTAACTGGTCTGTTCTGGCTCTGGCCCTGGCTACAACTTTGGCTCTAGAATTTCCTCTGTTGACCTAGAGGCTGGTACGGTTTCTTGTTTAGCTGGCTCAAACCAACTCTATCAAGTTTCCTCTTCTCAACTCGGGAAGCAGCAGCAAAGAGAGCATAATAGGTATCGAAGTCATGCGAAGCCAACTGGTCCTGGATCTCTGGTCTCAATCCAGTCGTAAATTTCCACATATTCGCCTCCGGAGTACTGACCATGTATTGAGCATAGTAGTAGTCGGTCAAAACGAGCCTCGTACTGGGCCACCATCATGTTACCCTGGTTCAAGTGCATGAATTCCTCAATCTGCCTCTGCCTAAAAACTGCAGGTACATATTTCTCCTTGAATGCCTTAACGAAATTGCCCCACAAACGAGGTGTATGATCAGTTTCCCACAGTGCCTCCACAGTGTGCCACCAATGCTCGGCATCCCCGTGCAACAGAAACAAAGCAAACTCCACCTTTTCTTCATCAGTATAATCAAGTGGCATGAAAATCCTCTCGATCTCAGACAGCCAAGCCTCCGCTTTCTCATCATCAGCTTCCCCATGGAATTTGGACGGGCGAAAGTCAAGGAACTCCCTCATTCTACTATGTCTCCCATGGTTACCATCATTCCTTTTGTTGTTGTTGTTTGCTTCACGTGCATCTTTACGTTCCATCACTCGTGACACGCGATCCATAGCATTTTCCATCATGTTAAACATAGCTATGCCGGGATTAGTTTGATAAGCATCTCCGGTCTCTTGGGGTTCACCACTCCTATTAGTAGTGCGGGTACTAGGGCCAGCCATCTATAGGCACAGATTACGATGCACAATTTATTGAAATACGACAAACAAGAATTTAATGCATAAGATATTCAACATAATATGGATACACAATTCTAGAAACAATTAAGACATGTTAATCACTTAAGCACATAGAACATAGAAGGCACAATTAACATTATCACACAATAATATATAGACAAGTCATCCTAATTACCTTAGGGCTCTACCCATGGTCCGAGAGTTAAACCCGACTTAAGCAATCTAAGCCCTGATACCATTTCATTCTATAAGGTGTCACGCCCCAACCCGGCCTATAAAGGTTAGACTAGGGTGTGATCTAAACATTCAAGTCATATCTCGTACTTAATCGTTCATGAAAGTTTAACACTTACATTTTAGCTTAAACTCCATAATTTTTCGAAAAACCGGCAGCATAACGGCTGTAATTGGGCTATTTGGTTTGACCTAATTCTCTAAACGCCTCAAATTTTCCAATCTCAATTTCATTTCCAACTAAGATTACTATTTACCATCAATTGAAATGCCTACTGGTTATCTCGAAGTCTCGTTTGATTAATAACCTAGCATGATACTATGTCTCGTTTGTTTGTTAATCCTCGTTACAAAAGTACCTGTTCATCTTAGCTTAAGAATGAGTACCTGCTTAAGATTGGATAGGTTCATTTTACATAGTCCTTACCTGATACTTCATAATCCTATGATAGATACTAGCCAATGACGATAGCAAAATGACCATAGTAGTGTCTATCTGGTTATTATCAGTACAAGCCAAAATTAGACTTCAAATTACAACGGGGGTCTTTTACAATACAACAACAAACATCATAAGAAATGAAATAGTCTTCAAGCAACATAGTGTTCACAAATGGCCATAATCAAGCAACGCACGTAGGACAAGCAATCATTCCAAGGAATTATCATTAGGCACGTCGTCCTAGGGTACCTGTTCTTGGTGTTCTTCACCTGAGATGATAAAAGAGGGTGAGTCCTTATGAACTCAGCGAGGGGGAACGAGAAATAAGTTTTGAAACTCATTTTCCGGTTCAACTTATGAAAAATCCTTTTTGCAAGCATGAATATATCACAAGTAAGTACATAACGTAACGTAGAAGTAAAAGAACACAATTACCCGTCTTTCCTCCCCGAGGTCCTCTAAGAACCAAGCGAGAGTACTTATACACATAGTGAAAAGGATACGGTGAGCTTTTGCTCTCAGTTCATGTCAGTATTAGTTGTTGCGGCCGACTTCAAATCATCCCTTTATCACGCCAAATGGGTGTACTCTGGATGTACCCCGAAATCCTACGATCCAACGCTCCAAGGAAGTCTAGCCCCAAAGCGAGAGAGGGAATTGGACAATGGTAGTCACGGTTGCACCGGCAAGCCCGATGCTGCCCGGTGTGCGTGAATGCTACCACACCAGAATGAAAGGTTGCAACCTTGTATGCAATGCACATTTATGACATGAATATATCACATTAGGAGGAGAACAAAGTAGGTTGCCTCTGAGCAGTCATAAGATTGCACATTGACAAGTAAACAAGCGGGCACGATATGACAGACAATTTCACTTATAAAGCACATGGAGTTATATGAATATTAAACGGGCAGCCATGTAACGCATGTAAATCAAGTCATATAACTCATTTCAAAGTTCACGTAATCAAATAATAAGATTATTCAACATGCAACGACATCTACGTGGGACCGGGTGCAAGAAAGGCCTACTTATCAACATGTAATCATCAAAATCACATTTAGGGCTACAAGGGAAACTACGGGCAGCCTACTAAACATGTAATTAAACACGATATTCATAGGATCAACACTTAGTGAATTTACCTAGTCACTAGGGTTTCAATTCGTGCTTACCCATGCGATCAAGCCCCAGGTCATCTCAAAATCAAACTCAAGCCACGCATTGATTAGTTCATACACCCTCAAGCATTCAAAACATTCCACAAAACATCCAAATGCCACAATCTCAAGCATTTAATACAACAAGAGGAGCTACAATAATTTTTCTAAGCATATCACTAAGTGAAACCCTCACTGCAATGGACTGTCTTCTCACAATCATTAAGATAAGCAAACAATATCCAATTTCAGTGAATAAGATGTCAAATTAAATCTTAAGGAGTTAACTGAATTCAGAAGCAAACCTCGCATCATTTGGAGTTCGGGTTCAATAGTTATAGCCAAAACAGTGAGACTGCACAAAACTGTCCAGATTTGTACACATTTCAATACTTGTTGTTTTTGAGGGCTTTAGGGTCAGATTTAGCCTTAGTACATTTCTGACAAAAATGTCCAGAATTGAAAAATCTAGCTGTACATCATATTTCAGTCATTTTGGATGTCATTTACTAAGTCAAAACTGGTTCATTCTACAAGGTCAGTGAATCTGCCAAAACCTGCTTCATTTTTCCAGACTTTCCAGATTTGGACACATTTTAATGATTTGCCATTTTTAGGACCTTAGATTCAAAATTAGCTTTGGTCTATATCTGCGAAAAATGTTCAGAACTGGCAAAACTAGTTACCTACCAATTTTCACGCATTTTCAACATTATTTACCTAGCCAAAACCACCTCGCACCAACACGACAGAAGGCTGTCACATACACGATTTCATCTATCATCACATTCTAGCCAAAAATCTTGCCATGCATGTTTATAAAAGCTCATGAACACACATATATCTCAAGTACAGAAGTAAAGATAGACATTTGAGGGCATGCATGTGGTTTTTTTGAAAGATTTTCAAGAAGTTTTAGCCCTCATCTTAGCAAAACAACAAGAAGATGCACAAGACTCTTGATGGTTGCACAAGATTGACTCTTTTCCTTGCTTAGCCGAGACACCACTCGATTTTCTCAAATTTCCTAGCTTAGTAACCAAGTTCTTAGTAGGTGCATGTGGTTAGAACAAGAAGAAAAGAAATGGAAGCTAGCAAACTCACCTAAGCCGAAATGGATGTTCAATAAGCTTGCATGTGAGTTTCTTGCAACCTAGCTTGCTTAGTCGAGCTCCCTAGCTTCTTGCATGCCTTGATGAACCATGGAGTGATGAAGATAAGCTATGGAGTGTAGAAACTCAGCCAAGGCCGAGAGAGAGAGAGAAGAATGAGAGGAAATGAGAGAAAATGAAAGAAAATAAAAGCTTTGTTGGGCAAAGGAGCTTGTGTTGGCCTTGGGCATATAAATTTCAGACTTTTGTGTCTTCAAGAAGTATTTTGAATTATCTAGTATGGGCATGGAGCTTGTGTCGAAAATATGGAGCTTTGAGGAGGGTTTTTGAGCTATTTTTTTTTTTATTGCTTTGTGTCATTAAATTGTCATAGAATGTCTAGGAATTAATTTGAATTATGCAAGCAAGCACAAATGCTCAACAAGTGGTCGGCCAAGGCATTGCTAGAATCTGAATTTTTGTCTTGTTCAAGGCTTATTTTATTGTGTGTTTGGGATATGCAAAGAATAAAGAACAAAGAATAAAGAATGTCTAGCTTTTGTGAGATTTTGTCTTCTAGTGGGTTGAATTAGTAATTTAATATTAGTTAGTGGAATTTGTAGGATTAATTAATGATTTAGTGCTTCATGCAAGATGCTTTTTTGATTAACGTGTGGGCACGCTTTCCTAGGTTTAGGGCACGCACTACAAGGTAAGGCACGAACTACGAGACGAATACACGTTGTCCAAGTAAATGCACGTAACCCTAAATGAATGCACGTAATTCAATGCAAAACACACAAAATGAAACACGATTCTTAAATCTAGGTCAAGGCACACAAATCTAGGTTATGGCACACAAAATGAGGTATCGCACGCAAATCGAGGTCGGGCCTCACAAGATAGCTTGTTGTTCTTTAATTCCTAGCTTATTTAGCATATTCTTAGTATGTGCATGTGATTAGAACAAAAAGAAATGAAACAAAACTTTCAAAACATACCTATGGCCGAGATAGAGAGATTTGTGAGCTTTGTGTGAGATTTCTTGCTTGTGGCTTGCAATGGTCGAGTTCCTTAGAGTCCTTGAGAGCCTAGGTGAGTCTTAGAATGTGAGCTTGAGCTATGGAGGTTCATGAAGTAGCCATGGCTGAGAGAGAGAGGATGAGAGAGCTTGAGAGCAAAATTTTTTATGTTGAAGAGTTGTGTGTGAGTGTGTCGGCCATAGGCTTTGCAAAGCTGAAAATTCTTGACACCTTTGGCATTTTGAATTGTGAGGTGTATGGATATGGTGTGTAGGCCGAGAAAGGTAGCTTAGGGTAGGGTGTTTAGAAGTTTTTTATGCATTGTGTCATGTGTTTGTGTCATAGAATGTCTAGGCATATTTGAAATTATGCAATGCTTTACCAAATGCAAGGTATAGTCGGCCAAGTGAGCTTAAAAATCTGAATTCTTTGTTTTGTTTTAAGATTTATTTATTGTAGGTTGATTGTGGTATTTGAGGTGCATGAGTTTTGCAAATAGAATATGGAATAAAGAATGTTTAGTGTTTAGTGCTTTTGTCTTTTAGTGAATTGACTTAGGATTAAAATAATAGTTAGTGAAGTTTGTAGGATTATTCTATAGTCTAGTGTTTTGTGTAGGATTCTTTATTGATTAGTGTACGGGCACGCTTTTCTAGGTATAGGGCACGCACTACGAGGTAATGCATGAACTACGAGACAGATGCACGTATTCCAAGTAAATGCACGCAACCCTAAATGAATGCACGTAAATCAATGGAAGGCACGTAAATCAAGACACGATTCTTAACCTAGGTTAAGGCACGTAGTTCAAGGTTAGGGCACACGAAATTAGGTAACCCACGCAATTCGAGATTGGGCCTCACTGTGGCCTACCATAGTGGTAACGGGTGACAGAGAATTAGGGTTCGATTCCGGAGAGGGAGCATGAGAAACGAATACCACATCCAAGGAAGGCAGCAGGCGCGCAAATTACCCAATCCTGACACGGGGAGGTAGTGACAATAAATAACAATACCGGGCTCAAAGAGTCTAGTAATTGGAATGAGTACAATCTAAATCCCTTAACAAGGATCCATTGGAGGGCAAGTCTGGTGTTAGCAGCCGCGGTAATTCTACCTCCAATAGCGTATATTTAAGTTGTTGTAGTTAAAAAGCTCGTAGTTGGACTTTGGGATGGGTCGGCCGGTCTGCCTCAGGTGTGCACCGGTCGTCTCATCCCTTCTGTCGGCGATGCGCTCCTGGCCTTAACTGGTCGGGTCGTGCCTCCGGCGCTGTTACTTTGAAGAAATGAGAGTGCTCAAAGCAAGCCTACGCTTTATATACATTAGCATGGGATAACATTATAGGATTTCAATCCTATTGAGTTGGCCTTCGGGATCGGAGTAATGATTAAGGATGTTTTCATTAATCAAGAACAAAAGTTGGGGGCTCGAAGACGATCAGATACCATCCTAGTCTTAACCATAAACGATGCCGACTAGGGATCGGTGGATGTTGCTTTTAGGACTCCGCCGGCACCTTATGAGAAATCAAAGTTTTTGGGTTCCGGGGGGAGTATGGTCGCAAGGCTGAAATTTAAAGGAATTGACGGAAGGGCACCACTAGGAGTGGAGCCTGCGACTTAATTTGACTCAACACGAGGAAACTTACCAGGTCCAAACATAGTAAGGATTGACAGACTGAGAGCTCTTTCTTCTTTTTTGATTGGTAAATATAAATTATATTGATCAAAATTGTACAAAAACACTGGCCATACCCAGGAGAAACAACAGAATCAAGCAAGCGAAAGCCTGATCCCCAAATTACACAGGTTCTACAAGGGAAGGATACAAATTGAAGATAACTTTACAAGTATGTATCATGATCCTTCGCACGATGCAGTCCTTGTTCGGTGTTTTTCTTTCAGAAGTACAAAGATTGCGGGCTTTCCAGAGATGATAAACTGTTGCCACCAAAGCAATACGCTTCAGCTTAGCTTGAAACTCTGTCCCACGAGCATTCTTTTTGAGCCACTTGAGTGAGCTCAGAATGGTCATACTGTGCCGAATCTGCAGCCATGCTCTAATAGCATCCCAAACACCTTTGCTAAAAGAACACTGAAAGAAAAGGTGTTGATTTGTTTCCAATGAGACCCA
Organism: Ehretia macrophylla; assembly: GCA_037974665.1. Taxonomy (NCBI): domain Eukaryota; kingdom Viridiplantae; phylum Streptophyta; class Magnoliopsida; order Boraginales; family Ehretiaceae; genus Ehretia; species Ehretia macrophylla. The sequence goes on from CM075770.1 coordinate 11,307,548, forward strand.
GCAAAAAGGGCAATTGCCATCTAAATCTGAGAATTGAAGTCTGTCCATAGTGAGCATACGTTGCTTCACACTGAGCCAAAGAATAAAATTATGCTTAGGAGTGCTGTAGCCATTCCAGACATCCTTTGCCCAACTGACCTGATTGGCCCTTGGCCTCCAGAAATTGTAGGCAGTCTTAGTAATAAAATGACCCTCACTGCCCCAGTTGTTGAGACGCAATTCTGCCAGGTTGCAAGATCCCTCAATGGACAAAATCTGATCAGTAATCATGCAAAGTTTCTTGATGAGGGGTGAGTCCTCACGCCTGTATTTGATGTCCCAAATTTCAACCCCTCTCAAGTAGTAGTGGCAAATCCATTTGACCCACAGAGAATCCTTTTTGGCATGGATATTCCAAAGGGTGCGAGAGAGTAATGCATTGTTCCATGCTCCCAGATCGATAATACCCAAGCCCCCTTCATCTTTGGGAAGACAAATGTACTTCCACGTGACCAATGGCTTTTTCTTCAAAAGAGAATTACCACTCCATAAGAAATTCCTGCTAAGCTTAATCAGTCTGTCTAGAACATTTGCAGGGATCGGAAAGATGGAAAGCCAAAAAGAGTCCACTCCTTGCAGAACCGATTTGATAAGTTCCAAACGACCCGCATACGAAAGTGAGAACCCACTCCAAGAATTGATATGGGCAGCAATCTTGGAGATGAAGGGCAGTTAATGAGCCAGATTAAGCCTCGAAGCTGCAAGCGGGATGCCCAAGTACCGAAAAGGCATTGTGCCTTGAGAAAACCTCGTGATTCTAAACAGCTCCTCCAAGTCCCTTCCACGGACACCTGCAGTGAGAATGCAAGATTTGGCCAGGCTAGATTTCAGTCCAGAAACAGCTCCAAACAAGTGCAGTTTGTCCATCAGGAGCTGGATTGAAAAAGAATCCTTTCTAGCAAAAAGGACCAAATCATCGGCGAAAGCCAAGTGTGAAATGTGGAGTGCATCACACTTAGGATGAAAATTAAATCCATCCATAGTCTTGAGGAAGGCAAGAATCCTAAAGAAGTATTCTAAACAAAGGATGAAGAGAAAGGGAGAGATGGGGTCCCCTTGTCTTAATCCTTTTCTACCTTGAAAAAAACCATGGATGGACCCATTGATTGATAAGGAGAAAGATAGAGTAGTCACACAAAGCATAATCTATTTGATAAACTTGGGAGGGAAGCCAAAACCTTCGAGAATACCCTGCAAAAACTCCCAATTAACAGAATCAAAAGCCTTTCAAAGATCAATCTTAAGCATGCAACGAGGGGAAATCCGTTTCCTGGAATAATGACACAAAAGTTCCTGAACCAGGAAAATATTTTCCACTATGTTACGGCCCTGTAGGAAGGCCGATTGTGCTTTATCCACCACACCGTCCAGGCAAGGAACGATTCTAGCAGCCAGAATCTTAGAAATGATTTTGCACACAACATTACAACAAGCAATGGGGCGGAAATCACTCATCTTAGACACATGACTATACTTCGGAATGAGGGCAAGAAAGGTGTGGTTGATTTGTTTGAGGATGGCCCCATTGTCAAAGAATTCTGAAATGGCCCGACAAACATCATCTTTAATAAGGTGCCAAGATTGTTTGAAGAAAGCTGTAGAAAACCTATCAGGACCCAGTGCCTTATTATCACCAATACTGAATAGAGCATCCTGGACTTCCTCAAAAGAAACGACATTGTTCAGGCCGTGAATCAAACTCGAATCAACACAACCACCATTAGCAAAAACACTCATATCTAACGGGGTACAAGGGGGAGGAAGTGCCCAAAAGTTCCTCATAAAACATGACAAACTCGTCAGCAACCTCTCGAGGAGAGGAAGTGAAGCTCCTATATGATTTTTCAATACACAAAATCTGATTCCTTTTAGAGTTCCTTTTGATGATGGAGTGGAAAAACTTGGAACCTTTGTCACTGTTCATCAAGAACCTGGTTTTGGCTTTCTGAGAAAGGAAGCTAAGCTTGGCACTGGCAAGCCGTAAAGCGGTGCTCCGCTGCTCAACTACCCGAAGTTTAAGGGACTCATCCTCCGGGAAGTCGTGAAGCTCCTACTGCAGCTCATTTAACAGGTCAGAAGCTCTCTCAGCATGAGATGAGATATGATCAAAATGCTTATGGTTAAAGGATTTAAGAGGGGCCTTGAGACCTTGCAATTTTTTGCAAAGAATAAACATACAAGTACCTCTTATATCCTTGTTCCAATGCTGGCTAACCGTAGGATGGAAGTCTTCATCCTGTGTCCACATATTAAAGAACTTGAAAGCACGACGCCCAACTGAGTCCCAATCAAACAAAGATACAACACATGGGGAGTGGTTTGAAAGACACCCTGCGGGCAGAAACTTGGCATGTGCATTGAAACCACTGGAAAACCACCTGCAATTGACCATGGCCCTATCAAGCTTGCTCCAAACCGTGTTGTTTGACCAAGTAAAAAAACAACCAGCTGAGTTAATATCAGTCAACCCAGTGGCTATACAGCAATTCAAGAAATCTCTAAGCTCGTAAGCAGAGATATCTTGCCCACAGCTTCTTTCATCTGCAAATAGAACGTTATTAAAATCCCCCAACACAATCCAAGGTAGGGACGAACAGAAGCCAAAAGCAATCAGACTTTTCCACAGAAGCCTTCTATGCGCAATGGAATGAGCCCCATACACAAAAGAAATATTGAATTTCTTACCAGACGAAAGGCACTCAGCAAAACAATGGATAAAATGAGGACCCGTGATGATGATCTCCAGCTTAACCGATGTCTGGTTCCACAAAATAAGAATACGCCCCGCCGGATGCGATAAGAAGTTATTAGCTTGCTGCTAAGTACCAAACTTATTAACCATCAGGCGGTCAAGCTTAGCAAAATTCAGTTTTGTTTCCAAGATGCCACAAATATCAATATGGTGTTTCTGAAGGAAAGCAGAAACACCATTGTGTTTTAGGGGCAAATTGAAGCCCCTAATATTCCAGCTGGAAACAATCATTAAGCATCAGGGAGGTAGTGCTCCTCTCGAGCGTTGGTTCCTACCTTCAGACCCTTCTTGATCTTGGCAGCGCCGCCCTGACCCTTAGCAAAATTCTTTCTAGCAAAAGCAGAGCTAGCATAATTATTAGCATGGCGAGATTGCAACAATAAAGAATTCTGGTGCAGTGGATGCATAACTTTGGCTATCTTCTTCCTATCAACCTTTTTCTTAGGGACAGAATCATCATTAGAAGATGGTGAAGGATCCGAGGAGTGATCAGAAACAAGTTCAGAATCACCTACAGCTTTCCCTTGAGATTGACGAACGTCATTGCAACCTGTGGAAGAAGGTAAGACAACTGATGGGTTATGGGTTGCAAAGGGAGTATGCAAAATTTTCACATTATTACCGACATGGGGCTCCCTAGATCCTTTTGGAGAAGGGGAACGAGGATGAACATCATCAGCCATAATATTCTTTTCACGACGAGCCACCGTCGTATTAACAACAACATCATCAGAAGGTGCAACCATATTACAAACACCTGGAGTACCTGTACTTTAGCCATCTTTTTGTTGTTTGCTTTGCATCCCTTAGAAGAATGCCCAATCTTAGAGCAAGAGTTACAGAATTTCGGAAGATGCTCATACCAAACATTCTGAACAAACTCAGAACCGTCAGGGAGTTCAATATCCACCTATTTCAAAATAGGTTGAGACATATTAATTTCAACGAGTACATGAGCAAAGGAGAGGCATTCTCTCGTCATGGTGAGCTTGTCTGTATAAATGGGTTTCCCAATCCGAGGTGCAATTTTACTGAGTGCCTTAGCATTCCAAAGGCACAGTGGCAAGTTCCTAAACTGGACCCAAACAGGTAGAGTGCTCAAATCTTCATCACCAAACGAGAAATATTTTGGCATAATTTTCATAAACAATGGTTGACCAAGAGCAAAGTAAGGTCCTCCCTATAAAACCTTAAGCATGCTTTGTTCATCATCAAACATAAAGATAATCCAACCACTGTCATGAAAATGAACACGATGCTTAACCTGTTAGCTGTCGGAAATGGTTTTAAGAGCCATTTTGCTTGGAAATTTGTCTGCAAAATACCCAATGAGACAGAATTCCCATCCGGAGGAGTCATCATCAATATCCTCCTCAAAAAGCTTGACCTCACCTAAACACGAATCAATCTTTGCCAGCTTAATGCCGTTTGATGGTTTTCAGTTATCAGTAAACAGGCTCGTCCATGGCTTCGTCTCCTTGGCTGGATTCTTTCGGGCAGTACCCATTGAGGAAGTACCACTTGACTCACCAGAGGATGAGGTAGTGTCATGGTCCCCCAGTGTTCTAGACCCGCTAGATGATGAGGTCCCATCCCTGTTTCGTCTATCAACATCAGAAGATGGCAGAACATATTTCAAATTTATGGCATTAGAAGAGGCGGGAAGATTATTTTTGAATTTGAATTTCAAATTCTGTCCCCCAGCTTTTCCCCCATTGCAGACAGAAGTGTCAGAGGTCTCATCCCTTTTTCGTCCATCAACATCCGAAGATGGCATAACATATTTCAAATCTGTGGCATTAGAAGAGGCGGGAAGATTATTTTTGAATTTGAATTTCAAATTCTGTCCCCAGCTTTTCCCCCACTGTAGACAGAAGTGTCAGAAACTAGAACAGTGTCATGTCCCCTTCTGCTACTCACCTTGGGAACGACATCCACCTGTTCAGATGACCTTTCACAACCCCGACTAGTGGCTCAATGGTCTGCAACCACTGGAACAATAGCATAAGGATGGCTTTCACCATGAACATCAGCCTGCTCAACACCATGAACATCAGCCTGCTCAACACCATGGACATCACTATGCCCAGTACCATGAACATCAGTCTGTTCTGCACCATGAATAAAAGCCTGCTCAGCACCATTTTTTACAGCATCATGAACATTATCATGCATCACATTTTCATTGTTACTGACTTCAGGAATTGAAGCCAACGATTTTGATCGAGAAGACAAACCTTCTTCCTTCTTATTTGGATTCCTTCCCATTGTGGGAAGAATGAAGAGAGAAACTAAGAACAGAGGTTTTCGAGAACCATGAACTAAGAAGTAAAGCAGAGATTTTTCAAGAACGAAGAACTAAGCACAAAGCAGAGAATTGAAAGATGAAAGAAGCGAAAAAACATCAGTGAAAGGCAGCACCTTGAGAGGGTTTTCTCTCTCTAGAGCTTGAGAGAATCTCTCTCTAACCTTGATGGACTGAGAGCTCGACTGAGAGCTCTTTCTTAATTCTATGGGTGGTGGTGCATGGTCGTTATTAGTTGGTGGAGCGATTTTTCTGGTTAATTCCGTTAACGAACGAGACCTCAGCCTACGAACTAGCTATGCGAAGGTATCCCTCCACAACTATCTTCTTAGAGGGACTACGACCTTTTAGGCTACGGAAGTTTGAGGCAATAACAAGTTTGTGCTGCCCTTAGATGTTCTGGGCCGCACGCACACTACACTGATGTATTCAATGAGTCTATAGCCTTGGCCAACAAGCCCGGGTAATCTTTGAAATTTCATCATGATGGGGATAGATCATTGCAATTGTTGGTCTTGAACGAGGAATTCCTAGTAAGCGCGAGTTATCAGCTCGCGTTGACTATATCCCTGCCCTTTGTACACACCACCCATCGCTCCTACCGATTGAATGATTCGGTGAAGTGTTCAAATTTCGGCGATGTGGGCGATTTGCTGCCTGCAACGCCGCGAGAAGTCCACTGAACCTTATCATTTAGAGGAAGGAGAAGTCGTAACAAGATTTCTGTAGGTGAACCTACGGAAGGATCATTGTCGAACCCTGCGAAGGCAGAACGACCTGCGAACCCGTTTAAACAATACGGGGCCAACACGGGAGAGGTGGCTGGTCCCCAGCCCACGCATCGGTCCCGAGTCGGGGCGAACGCCTCGCAAACAACGAACCCCGACGCGGAATGAGCCAAGGCAAACAAAATATGGGGGACTGCCTATCCTTGCCCCGTCCGCTGTGTGTCGGGTTAGGCCTCGGTCCCTTACAAAATGAAAACGACTCTCAGCAACAGATATCTTGGCTCTCGCATCGATGAAGAACGTAGCGAAATACGATACTTGGTGTGAATTGCAGAATCCCGTGAACCATCGAGTCTTTGAACGCAAGTTGCGCCTGAAGCTGTCAGGCCGAGGGCACGCCTACCTGGGCATCACGCATCGTGTCGCCCCCCCACCCCGTGTCCAAACACTGGGATGCTGGGTTCGTGCATGGGGGCGGATTGTGGCCTCCCGTGTCTCAAGGCGCTGTTGGCCGAAATGCGAGTCCAGCGCGACGGACTTCACGACAAGTGGTGGTTGGTCTATTCAACTCTCAAGTTATCATGCATCGTCCCGTCGCGTGTACAGGACTGAAGATAGACCCTCTGGCGCCATGCGCTATGACCGTGACCCCAGGTCAGGTGGGATTACCCGCTGAGTTTAAGCATATCAATAAGTGGAGGAAAAGAAACTTACAAGGATTCCCTTAGTAACTGAGAGCGAACTGGGAGCAGCCCAGCTTGAGAATCAGGCGGCTCCGTCGTCTGAATTGTAGTCTAGAGAAGCATCTTCAGCGGTAGACCAGGCCCAAGTCCCCTAGAAAGGGGCGCTAGAGAGGGTGAGACCCCTGTCGTGCCCGGACCCTATTACACCACGAGGCGTTATCGACGAGTCGGGTTGTTTGGGAATGTAGCCCTAAGCGGGCGGTAAATTCTGTCCAAGGCTAAATAAGGGTGAGAGACCAATAGCGAACAAGTACTGCGAGGGAAAGATGAAAAGGACTTTGAAAAGAGAGTCAAAGAATGCTTGAAATTGTCGGGAGGAAAGCGGATAGGGGTCGGCGATGCACCCCGATCGTATGCTGAACGACGAGAGTCGGTCCATCGATCAGCTCGGGGTGCAGACCAGCGCGAACTAAGGTGGCGGCCAAAGCCCGGGAAGTAGATATACCAGCAGAACACTGTCACCTCGATCATGGTAGGGCATCGGGCTCTTTCGGCGTGCTTCGACATTTGCGCACTCCAGTGCTGGCCTGCGGGCTCCCCATTTGACCCGTCTTGAAACACTAACCAAGGAGTCTGACATGTGTACGAGTCAATGGGTGCGTAAACCCTCAAGGCGCAAGGAAGCTGATTGGAAGGATCCCTCCCGGGGGGTGCACCGCCGACCGACCTTGATCTTTTGGGAAGGGTTCGAGTGCGAGCATACCTGTCGGGACCCGAAAGATGGTGAACTATGCTTGAGCGGGGCGAAGTCAGAGAAAACTCTGGTGGAGGCCCGCAGCGATACTAATGTGCAAATCGTTCGTCTGACTTGGGTATAGGGGCGAAAGACTAATCGAACCATCTAGTAGCAGTTTTCCTCCGAAGTTTCCCTCAGGATAGCTGGAGCTCGCGTGCGAGTTCTATTCGGTAAAGCCAATGGTTAGAGGCATCGGGGGCGCAATGCCCTCAACCTATTCTCAAACTTTAAATAGGTAGGACGGTGCGGCTGCTTCGTTGAGCCGCGCCATGGAATCAAGAGCTCCAAGTGGGCCAGTTTTGGTAAGCAGAACTAGCGATGCGAGATGAACCGGAAGCTGGGTTACGATGCCCAATTGTGCGCTAACCTAGATCCCACAAAGGGTATTGGTTGATTAAGACAGCAAGACGGTAGTCATGGAAGTCGAAATCCGCTAAGGAGTGTGTAACAACCCACCTGCCAAATCAACTAGCCCCAAAAATGGATGGCGCTTAAGCGCGTGACCTATACCCGGCCGTTGGGGCAAGTGCTAGGCCCCGATGAGTAGAAGGGCGCGACGGTCGCCGTAAAACCGAAGGCGCGAGCCTGGGCAGAGCGGCCGTCGGTGCAGATCTTGGTGGTAGTAGTAAATATTCAAATGAGAACTTTGAAGGCCAAAAAGGGGAAAGGTTCCATGTGAACGGGACATGCACATGGGTTAGTCGATCTTAAGGGTCGAGGGAAGCCCAACAGATAGCACGTTCCGCACGTGCACCGAAAGGGAATCGGGTTAAAATTCCTGAGCCGGGACGTAGCGGTTGACAGTAATGTTAGGGAGTCCGAAGACGTCGGCGAGGGCCTCAGGAAGAGTTATCTTTTTTGTTTAATAGGCTACCCACCCTAGAAACGGCTCAGCCGAAGATAGGGTCCAGTGACTGGAAGAGCACCGCACATCGCGCGGTGTCTAGTGCACCCCCGGCGGCCCTTGAAATTCGGAGGATCGAGTGCCGTCTATGCCCGGTCGTACACATAACTGCATCAGGTCTCCAAGGTGAACAGCAACTGGTCGATGGAACAATGTAGGTAAGGGAAGTCGGCAAAATGGATCTGTAACTTCAGGAAAAGGATTGGCTCTGAAGGCTGGGCACGGGGGTCCCAGTCCCGAACCCGTCAGTTGTTGACGGATTGCTCGAGCTACTCCCGTAATGAGAGCGGGTCGCCGCGTGCCAACCGGGGGACAGACTCAGAACGACTCCCTTGGGGGCCTTCCTCGGGGGTCGAACAGCCAGCTCAGAACTGGTACGGACAAGGGGAATCTGACGGTTTAATTAAAACAAAGCATTGCGATGGTCCCTGCGAATGCTCACACAATGTGATTTCTACCCAGTGCTCTGAATGTCAAAGTGAATAAATTCAACCAAACGCGGGTAAACGGCGGGAGTAACTATGACTCTCTTAAGGTAGCCAAATGCCTCGTCATCTAATTAGTGACACGCATGAATGGATTAACGAGATTCCCACTGTCCCTGTCTACAATCCAATGAAACCACAACCAAGGGAATGGGCTTGGCAGAATCAGCGGGGAAAGAAGACGCTGTTGAGCTTGACTCTTGTCCAACTTTGTGAAATGACTTGAGAGGTATAGGATAAGTGGGAGCCGAAAGGCGAAAGTGAAATACCACTACTTTTAAAGTTATTTTACTTATTCCGTGAATCGGAGGTGGACCCAAGGCTCGCTCTATGGGCCGATCCGAGCGGAAGACATTGTCAGGTAGGGAGTTGGCTGGGGCGGCACATTTGTTAAAAGATAACGCAGGTGTCCTAAGATTAGCTCAACAAGAACATAAATCTCGTGTGGAACAAAAGGGTAAAAGCTCGTTTGATTCTAATTTTCAGTACGAATACGAACCGTGAAAGCGTAGCCTAACGATCCTTTAGACCTTCGAAATTTGAAGCTAAAGGTGTCACAAAAGTTACCACAAGGATAACTGGCTTGTGGCAGCCAAGCGTTCATAGCGACGTTGCTTTTTGATCCTTTGATATCGGCTCTTCTTATCATTGTGAAGCAGAATTCACCAAGTGTTGGATTGTTCACCCACCAATAGGGAACGTGAGCTAGGTTTAGACCGTCGTGAGACAAGTTAGTTTTACCCTACTGATGACAGTGTCACAATAGTAATTCAACCTAGTACGAGAGGAACCGTTGACTCGGACAATTGGTCATCGCCCTTGGTTGAAAAGCCAGTGGCGCGAAGCTACAGTGCGTTAGATTATGACTGAACACCTCTAAGTTAGAATTCAGGTTAGAAGCGGTGCACTCGCCCGGTATCTATTCACCGACCCACAGTAGAATCCTTTCCAGATGACTTAAATACGTGACAGGGTATTGTAAGTGGCAGAGTAGCCTTGCTACCATGATCCATTGAGATTCAACCCTTTGTCATTCCGATTCATCCCTCCCCCCTCTTCACCTATCTCTGCCCCATTTACAATCCAATCCCGTCCCACCCCATCAACCAACACTATTTCCCCCAAACGGGCCAAGAGGTTCGACGCACTATGCCACTCCCCAAGTGTGTCTCCAAGTGCCCAAGTAAGTCATAAGTTGTAACCCAAGTGTCAACGCGCGAATGTCCAAGTATTGCCAAGTACTCTGCGCCCAAGTCCGAATAACATTAGCCAAAGTTAGTTCTCTAAGTACTCGTTGCTTGCATAAGTGCCGCTGCAAGTGTTGTAGGGTTTCGAGGCAACGATGATGCCCGATGATGCCCAAGTACCTAGTGCTATGGCCAAGGATGCCCAAGTGCTATGTGCTATGCCCAAGGATGCCCAAGTGCTATGTGCTATACTCAAGGATGTCCAAGTGCTAAACCCAAGTATTATGCCCAATGATGCCCAAGTGTCGATGTCATAAGTTTTAACTATCGACACGTGAATGCCCAAAGTGCTATACCCAAGTGTTATGTGCTATGCCCAATGATGCCCAAGTACTATGTGCACCCAAGCTCTATGCCCAAGTGCTATGTGTACCCAAGTGCTATGCCCAATCATGCCTAAGTGTTATGTGCTATGCCCAAGTGCTAACGGGCCCATTGGGGTCGCATCGCCTTGAGTGCCCAAGTATTAAACAACCTATGCTTGCTTCCTTAAGAGATGGCAAAAAATTTAAATCCGACCTTGTGTGCTGCTAGCCCGCTGAGGTACCTAACATTCTTCACCTAACATTAACGGTGATTGAGGTTATATTGCCCCTATCTTTGGCACGGTTGGGCACGTTGGTGAACGGTTGCGGCACAACTACCACGGTGTTGCACGATAACGCACGATTGGGCCTCGGATAGGGCACGTACTTAGGGCCTCAGATGAACTATAGCTTGGCACGTAGTTGGGGCACGACTTGGCAAGCAGTGGGGTCACGCATGGGGCACGATGGGGAAAGCATGGGGCACCCATGCCGAACGATGGTGTGTGCATAGGGCACCCATGCTGCCTGATGGTACGCGCATGCTGCACAAAAGTACGCACATGGGGAGCCCATGCCGCACGAAGATGTGCGCATGGGGCACGCATGCCGCACGATGGTGCGCGCATATGGCCCGCATATCGCACGAAGGTGCGTGCATGGGGCGCCCATGCCGCACAAAGGTGAATACATGGGGAGCCCATGACGCACGATGGTGTGCGCATAGGGCACCCATGCTGCCCGATGGTGTGCTCATGCACGCACGAAGGTGCGAGCATAGGGCACCGATGCCACATGAAGATGCGCGCATGGGGCGAGCATGCCCATGAAGGTGCGCATGGGTCGCCTATGCCGCACGATGGTGCGCACATACCGCACGAATGTACGCGCATGGAGTGCCCATGCCTTACGATGGTGTGTGCAGGGGGTGCCCATGCCGCCCGATGGTGCGCACAAACTGCACAAAGGTGCATGCATGGGGCAGTCATACTGCACGAAGATGCGCGCATGCCGCACGATGGTGAGCTTATGTGGCCCGCATGCTGCACGAATATGCGCGCATGGGGCACCCGTGCTGCACAATAGTGCGCGTATGCCTCACAAATGTGCGCACATAGGGCGATCATGCCGCACGATGGTGTGCACATGGGGCGCCCATGCCGCATGATGGTGCATGCATGTCGCACGAAAATACGCGTATGGGGCGCCCATGCTACACGAAGATGCGCGCATACCGCACGATAGTGCACGCATGTTGCCTGCATGCCGCACGAATGTATACGCATAGGGCGCCCATGCCGGACGATGGTGCGCGTATGCAGCACGAAGGTGTGCGCATAGGGCACCCATGCCGCACGATGGTGCTCTCATGGGGTGCCCATGCCGCACGATGGTGTGCACATATGGCCCGCATGCGGCATGAAGATGCACGCATAGGGAGCCCATGCCGCACGATGATGCGCGCATGTCGCACGAAGGTGCACACATTGGGCATCCATGCCGCTCGATGGTGTGCGCATTGGGCGCGCATGCCGCACGATGGTGCGCGCATATGGCCCGTATGTGGCACAAAGGTGCGTACATGGGGTGCCCATGCCACACGATAGTGCGCGCTAGTGGTGCGGGCGGGGCACTATTGGGGCGTTGTTGGGGCATTGTTGGGGCACGGCTGGGGCACTATAGGGGCTCGCTTGGGGGACGGTGGGGAATGTTGAGGGACGGCTTTGGCACTACTAGGGGACGTTGGGCACGACGGGCAATATTAAGCATTCGGGGGTATTGGGCATGCAGAATGTATTATGACACGAATGTGGACATTGATATCCTTTTACAAATGCTTTCCGAATCTATGAAGTAGTCTTAACCTTTGCCTTGTCCAACAAACAGTTCGTCACATTTGTGAGGCGAAATAGATTAATCGGGTTCCCAATCCATCCAAAAAAATTTAAACGCCAAATACAATGTAAAAAAATTAATTTATGAATTAATATAAGTTTTCTTGAATTTTCTAGTATTTTTTTTCTGATTTTTCCCTATTTTTCGTAATTATTAAATTTTAAAAATTAATTTTTCGAAAAAATATTTTTGAATATCATTTAACAAATTAATGTATGAATTAATATAATTTTTTTCTGAATTTTCTACTATTTTTTCTGATTTTTCCCTATTTTTTGCAATTATTTAATATTAAAAAATATTTTTTCGAGAA
>CM075770.1:11327500-11337500 GCA_037974665.1 Ehretia macrophylla
ACGTGCGATACCTAGATAAACGTGCCATGACCTTGATTTATGTGCGAGACCTCGATTTGCGTATGTCTCTTCGTTTTGTGTGCATTAACCTTGAACTGCGTGCCTTACCTCGTAGTGTGTGCCATAGACATAGAAAAGCGTGCCCGCACGCTAATCAATAAAGAATCCTACACAAAGCACTAGACTATAAAATAATCCTACAAACACCACTAACTATTATTATAATCCTAATTCAAATATCTACAAAATCCACTAACTCTTATTTTAATCCTAAGTCAAATTCAACTCAATATTTTAATGTTCAAACATTCTTTGTTCTTATTCTTTATTCCTACTCTTTTGCAAAACCCATGCACCTACAATAAATTATTCTAAAACAAGACAAAAAATTCAGAATTTAACATCCTTTGGCCGACCATACCTTGTCCTTGAGCAAAAATTTGAACAACATAACTTATTCATGCATGCTAAGACACAATCTTACACATTGTCATATCTTTTCCATACACCAAAGCATTATTTTATTAACCACCATGCTCCACATTCTCGGCCACATCACCAAGCATGCCAAGCAATTCAAACATGCTCCAAAAGATGACACAAATTCAGTTTTTGCAAGCCTATAGCTGACCACATGCACAAACATATCATTTCTTTCTCTCAAAACTCTCTCAAGCTCTCATTCTCTTTCCTTCTCTCTCATTTTCGACCATGGCATCTCTTGAGCTTCCAAGACCTCAAGCTCACTCCCTAGGACACTCCAAGCATCGGCCATAGCAAGGTAATCAAGCAAGGATAGCTCCAAGGCCTTTGAGCAAGGTTTGAACAATCATTCTTTTAACCATGCATGCTTAGACAAGAATCTTACACATGACATACCTTTTCTTGCACCAAGGCACCTTTTGCTAAACACCAAGCTTCACATCTCGGCCTCCTCACCATTTTGTCTCCTCACAATTCAAATTGCTCAACATAACAAAACAAATCAGCCCCTACAAGCTCAAGGCCCACACACTCACACATACACATACAAGACATAAACTCTCTCAAGAAAATTCTCTCAAGCTCTCATCTCTTCTCACTCTCGGCCATGGCTGCTTCATAAGTCTTCATAGCTCAAGCTCACATTCTAAGAGTCACCTAGGCTCACAAGGATCCCAAGAGACTCGGCCTTAGCAAGTAAAACAAGAAAATTGCAAGCAAGCTCACAAAGTTCATCATTTTCGGCCTTAGGTATATTTTGGTAGTTTTTTCCCATTTTCTTTTGTTCTACACACATGCACACCATCCTCACATGCTAACTAAGTTAGAAATTAAGGGTAATCAAGCTATCTCTCTCGGCCAAAGCAAGGAAGAAGCCTTTGTGCATTTTGAAGAGCATTTGAGCATCACTAATTATCAATAGGATAAGGTGAGGGTTAAACTCTTTTAAAAGTTTTCAAAAATCACATGCATGCCTTCATATGACTATATTTACCTCTGTAGTGGTTGTATTTGTGTGTTTATGAGCTTATATGACCATACATGGCTAGATTTTTGGCTAGAACTTGAAGATAGGTAAAAACATGTTGCTGGCAGTTTTCTGATCTTGTTGTACAAGGTACATTTGACTTCGTAAACCTTGATAAAAATGCATGAAAATTGGTAGGTTACTAGTTTTGCTAGTTCTGATAATTTTTCATAGAAATAGGCCAATGCCAAATTTGACTCTAAGGCCTCCACAATGGTCAAATATTGTGAGGTATCTAAATCTGGAAGAATTGGAAAAATGAAATAGGTTTTTGGCAGATTACTGACTTTGTAGAACAAAGCATTTTTGACCTAGTAACTATTGGTGAAAATGAATGAAAATTTTCTAGATTGCTAGATTTTGCAGTTCGGGACATTTTTACGAGAAATAGACTAAAGCCAATTCTGACTCTAAGACCCTCAAAAATAGCAAAAAACGTAATGTGTCTAAAACTAGACAGTTTTGCGTAGTCTCACGGTTTTGGCCATAACTCCTAAGTCCGAACTCCAAATGATGTGAGGTTTGTTCCTAGATTTAAATCACTCATTAAGATTTATTTTGACATTTTGTTCACTGAAATTGGAGAATGTTTGCTTGTCTAATCGAATGTGGGAAAGAAGACCATTGCAGTGAGGTTTTTGTTTAGTGATATGCTTTGAAACATGTTGTAACTTCTCTTGTGGTATTGAATGCTTGGAATTGTGGCACTTAGATGTTGTGTGGACTGTTGTGGCTGGTTGAGGTTGCTTAATTTGATTGATGTATGACTTGGGATCATTAATTGATGAATGGTTTGCTTAACCGCATGTTTAAGCACGGAATTGAAGCCCTAATGCTTATGACTATTTGCTAAGAGATGATCTTATGGTTAAACGTGTTAAATTGTGTGGTTAATAGGCTGCCCGTAGTTGTCTTTATAGCTCTAAATGTGATTCCCGATGATTATATGTTGATAAGTAGACTTTTCTTGCACTCGGTCTCATATAAACGTCGTTGCATGCCTGTATAATCTTATGACTTGATACGTGAACCCCAAAATGAGTTATATGACTTGATTTACATGTGTTACATGGCTGCCCATTTAATATTCATATAACTCTATGTGTTTTACAAAGTGAAAATTCATGTCAAAGCATGCCTCATGTGTTTACCTGTCTATGTGTGATCTTATAATTGCTTGGAGACAACCTACTTTGTTTTCCTCCTAATCTGATATGTTAAATGTTATAATTGTGTATTGCATACAAGGTTGCAACCTTTCATTCTGGCATGGTAGCGTTTCATGCACACCGGGTGACATCGGGCTTGCCGGTGCTATCGTGACTACCATGGTCCAATTCCCTCTCTCAATTGAGGGCTAGACTTCCTCGGAGAGTTGGGTCGTAGGATTTCGGGGTACAACCAGAGTATACCTATTTCGAGTGATAAGTGGATGATTTGAAGTCGGCCGCAACAACTTTTATCATAAATGAACTTGAGAGCAAAAGCTCACCGTATCCTTTCATTATGTGATTAAGTACTCTTGCTTAGTTCCTAGAGGACCTCGGGGAGGAAATACGGGTAAATGTGTTCTTTACATTTATGTTATGCTATGAACTTACTTGTGTTATATATCATGCTTTCAAAAAGGGTTTTCATAAGTTTAACCGGAAAAGGGTTTCAAAATGTATTTCTCGTTCCCCCTCGCTGAGTTTATAAGGACTCACCCTCTTTTATCATCACAGGTGAAGAAGATCATGAACAGGTACCCGAGGAGAACATGCCTGTTGATGACTCTTTGGAGTGATTGCTTGTCTTACGTGCCTTACTTGACTGTGGCTATTTTGCGAACATTATGTTTATTTTGAAGACTATTTCTTATGTTGTTTGTGGTTGATTGTAAATGACCCCCGTTGTAATTTGGGATCTAATTTTGGCTTGTACTGACTATGACTAGACGACATGCTATCTTGTGGGTTGCTATTACTATTTTGATTTAGTAACTACCATAGGCAACTCAATCACTAGGTGAAGAAATCAATTATGTAACTCTATCTAATTCCACCTAGGTATTCAATAGTAAGTTAAAGATCAACAGGTACTTGTGTAACATGAATTAACAAATAAACGGGACATAGTTATCATGCTAGGTTGTTAATCAAATGAGACTTTGGAGATAACTAGTAGGCATATCGATTGGTGATGGATAGTAATCTTAGTTGGAATCAAATCTGGGATTGAAAGTTTTGAGTTGTTCAGAAAATCAAGTCAAACTAAAGAGCCCAATTACAGCCATTATGCTGCCGATTTTCCGAAATTTTTTTAAAGTTTTAGTCTAACGGATAAGCTTAACGTTCGTTAACTGGTTATAGTCGTAAAAGAACGTGAATAATTAGATCACACCCTAGTCTAACCTCCATAGGTCAGGTTGGGGGCGTGACAGCATGGGGCGCCCATGCCGCCCTATGGTGCGCACATGCTGCACGAAGGTGCGCGCATGGGGCACCCATGCTGCACGAAGATGCTCGCATAGGGCGCGCATGCTGCATGATGGTACGTGCATGTGGCCCGCATGCCCCATGAATGTGCGTGCATGGGGTGTCCATGCAGCACGATGGTGCCCGCATGCCGCACGAAGGTGCGCACATGGGGCACCCATGCCGCACGATGGTGTGCGCATGGGGTGCCTTGCCGCCCAATGGTGCGCGCATGCCACACGAAGGTACTCTCATGCGGCACCCATGTCGCACGAAGATTTGCTCATGGGGCGCCCATGCCATACGATGGTGCTCGCATGCTGCACGAAGGTCGTGCATGGGGCGCGCATGCCGCACGATGGTGCGCGTATGTGGCCCTTGTGCCGCACGAAGGTGCATGCATGGGGCGCCCATGCTGCATGATGGTGTGCGCATCATGCACGCATGCCACACAATGCTGCGCGCATGTGGCCTGCATGCGGCACAAAGGTGCGTGCATGTGGCGCCCCTGCCGCATGATGGTACACGCAAGTGGCGCGTACGGGGCGCTCAAGGGGCATTGTTGGGGCACGGCTGGGGCACTGTTGGGGCACGGCTAGGGCACTATGGGGGTACGCTTGGGGGACGATGGGGGATGTTGGTGGACGGCTTTGGCACTACTAGGGGACGTTGGGCACGACGGGGAATGTTAAGCATTCGGGGGTATTGGGCTTGCGGAATGTATTATGGCACGAATGTGAACATTTATATCCTTTTACAAGTGGTTTCCGAATTTATGAAGTAGTCTTAACCTTTGCCTTGTTTGATAAACAGTTCGTCACATTTGTGAGGCAAAATAGATTAATCGGGTTCCCAATCCATCCAAAAAAAATTTTAACGCCAAATACAATGTAAACACATTTTTTTATGAATTAATATAAATTTTCTTGAATTTTCTATTATTTTTTCTGATTTTTCCTATTTTTCGTAATTTTGAAATATTAAAAATTTATTTTCCAAAAAAAAATATTTTTGAATATCATTTAACAAATTAATGTATGAATTAATAAAAAAAATATAATCTTGAAGCATTTGGATATTATATGCTATCAATAAAGAGCAAGTGGGGTACGAAGATCATGCCAAATGGGGCCTTTTATAGTGTAAAGTACCCATTATGAATCTCTGGCAAAATGTACGCTACTGCTGTCACTTGGGTTTTTGCATCTAAATGTACTATAGGGGGGTATGTGGTATCAAGCCCCCTGGTCGAGGTCTATGCGGGAGGACGTTGTGGGCACTTCGTGGCACATTGTGGGCTATATCGTGGGTATTATTGTGGGCGAGAATGCCTACCGAGTGATTCACGCCGAGGTATTGCATTGTATACCCGTGCGTTGGGGCTGTGCCACCCCCACCCCGCATCCCCCGGCATGTCCCTCGGGGCGGCACCAGGATGGATAATGAGGAACGTGGTGGCTTCCCTAGCCCCTCAATATCTATCTTGGTGCCGCAACACCGTCGATGTCATTGGGATGGCTAATGAGGGGGCGAGTGGTTGCCCAAGCACAAAACTAGCCATCCCCGTGCAGCCGGCTAGGTACACGTTGGGGGACATTCCCGTCCCTCGACGTGTCATTGGGCCTGCGCGATGCGCGAATCGCCTAGCACACGAAGCACCGCGGCCATGGTCTAGTGTCGTGGCAATCCAAGCACTACGTGAGCTTGGGTGGCTCTTAGGGGACAGTGGGGGCAAGCGTGATGCGCGAATCGCTTAGCACACGTGGCATTGGCTTTCGTTAAGCAACGACGCGAGCATTGCGATGAGACGATTGCTGATGCTTCAATGTCGTGGCGATCCAAGCACCATGCGGCCTTGAGCCATCCCCTAGTGGGTTCTGACGTGCCTGTGCGATGCAGGAATTGCCTAGCACACGACACCATAGTCCTCGTTGAGTCGTAATGCAACGGACGTGGTCTAGTGTTGTGGCGATCCAAGCACCGCTGGGCAGGAAGGTAGTTTGCTTGTCCCGTTCTGTGCATAAGGGTGCATACAGGGGGACGATGGGGGGCATGCGTGATGTGCGAATCACCTAGCACATGTGGCATTGGCTTTCGTTAAGTAACGAAGCGAGCGTTGCGATGAGACGATTGCTGATGCTTCAATGTCGTGGCGATCCAAGCACCATATGGCCTTGAAGCCGTCGCCCGGTTGGTTCCAACGGGCTTGTGCTGTGCGCGAATCGCCTAGCACACGACGTCGTGGTCCTCGCTGAGTCGTAATGCCACGAATGTGGTCTAGTGTCGTGGCGATCCAAGCACCGCGTGGGTATGAAGGTAGTTTGCTTGTCCCGTTCTATGCATACGAGTGCATACAGGGGGACGGTGGGGGGCATGCATGATGCGCGAATCGCCTAGCATATATGGCATTGGCTTTCATTAAGCAACGACGCAAGCATTGCGATGAGACGATTGCTGATCTTTCAATGTCGTGGTATGAGGCCCGACCCCAAATAACATGTCTTACCTTGGTTTGCGTGCCTTAGACCTAGAATTATATGACCGACCTTGGATTATGTGCCCTATATTGGTTTTTGTGCATGCCTCGTTGTACATGCCTTGACCTTGAATTGTGTGCCCTAATCTAGGTTTAAGAGTCGTACCTCGATTTACGTGCATTGCATTGAATTACGTGCCTTCACCTAGGGTTGCGTGTATTTACATTGGAATCTATGCATTTATCTTGAAGTACGTGTCTTACCTTGTAGTTCGTGTCTACCTCGTGATTCGTGCCCTGCATTAATTTCTATGCGTGTCTCGTAGTGCGTGCCCTAGACCTAGGAAAGCTTGCCCGCACACTAATCAACAAAGAATCCTACACAAAACACTAGACAATAAAAAAATCCTACAAAATCCACTAACACTAAAATAATAACAAACTATCTCAACTTTCATATAATTTATTCTACCTAGGTTCCTTAGATTCCCAACATTCTCTTACATTCTAACTACTAGGCAATTAAGATATATCTAACCTACAATAAAATATGCTTTGAGCAAATAAAAAATTCAGATTATTGAGCTCCTTGGCCGACCATATCAATGCACTTGGTCAAACAATGCACAATTTCAAAACATTCCTAGACAAACTATGACATAATCATTTCAAACAATGCATAGAAAACTCCAAAAGCACCCTACCATGCATGCTTGTCTCGGCCTCCTCACCATTGTGTCTCCTCACAATTCAAAATGCTCAAAAGATGATACCATTTCAGATTTTGCAAGGCCCTAAGGCCGACACATACACTTAGGCATCCTCAAAATCTCATTTGCTCTCAAAAATTCTCTCATTCTCTCATTTGCTCTCTCTTTCTCGGCCTTGGCTGCATCTTTAAGCTCCATGGCTCAAGCTCATCTTCTAAGGCTCTCCTAGGCACTCAAGGACCTTAAGAAACTCGACCATAGCAGCCCGAGCAAGCAAGAAGCAAGAAACAAGAAAAACGCATGCAAGCTCATAGAACTCTTCATTTCGGCCCTAGGTATGTTTTGATAGCTTTTATTTCATTTCCTTTTGTTCTAATCACATGCACATACTAAGAACATGATAACTAATCTAGGAATTAAAGGAAAACAAGCTATCTCTCTCGGCCAAAGCAAGGAAGAAGCCTTTGTGCATTTTGAAGAGCATTTGAGTATCATTAATCATCAATAGGCTAAGGTGAGGGTTAAACTCTTTTAAAAGCTTTCAAAAATCACATGTATGCCTTCATATGACTATATTTACCTCTGTAGTTGTTGTATATGTGTGTATATGAGCTTATATGACCATGCATGGCTAGATTTTGGCTAGAACTTGAAGATAGGTAATAATCGTGTAGCTGGCAGATTTCTGACTTGGTAGATCGAAGTGTATTTGGTCTAGTAAATGATGTTGAAAATACGTGAAAATTGGTAGGTGACTATTTTTTTAGTTCTGAGCATTTTGGATAGAAATAGGCCAAGGCCAATTTTGACTCTAAGGCCTCCAAAATGGCAAAACATCGAAAGGTATCTAAATCTGGAAAAATTGGAAATTCGAAGTAGAATCTGGCAGCCTTCTGACCTTGTAGAATGAAACTGTTTTAGCCTAGAAAATGATCTCACAAATGCATGAAAATTGGTAGGTTACTATATTTTGCAGTTCTGGACAGTTTTCAGAAATAGACCAAAGCCAATGCTGACTCTAAGACCCTAAAAAATAGCAAAAATCGTAATGTGTCTAAAACTGGACAGTTTTGCGTAGTCCCACGGTTTTGGCCATAACTCCTAAGTCCGAACTCCAATTTATGCGAGGTTTGTTCCTAGATTTAAATCACTCATTGATATTTAATTTGAAATTTTGTTCACTGAATTTGGAGACTATTTGCTTGGATAATTGAATGTGGGAAAACAGACCATTGCAGTGAGATTTTGTTTAGTGATATGCTTTGAAACATGTTGTAACTTCTCTTGTGGTATTGAATGCTTGGAATTGTGGCACTTAGATGTTGTGTGGACTGTTGTGGCTGGTTGAGGTTGCTTAATTTGATTGATGTATGACTTGGGATCACTAATTGATGAATGGTTTGCTTAACCGCATGTGTAAGCACGGAATTAAGGCCTTATTGCTTATGAAAACTTGTTAAGTGATGATCCTATGGCTAAATGCGTTCAATTGTGTGATTAGTAGGCTGCCTAATAAATGTTAAGTATGCTTGAAATGGTTTAAGTGTTACTTGTGGTGCTTAGCAAACGAAACCAACCCCAAGCACGGCCTAGTAAACCCTAATGGCCCCGTAGGCTCCCGAGTCATAAACCACTCTAGTGTGTATTATAATTGATGTTGAGGAAGGTTAATAGGCTGCCCGGAATTGTCCTTATAGCTCTAAATGTGATTTCCGATGATTACATGTTGATAAGTAAACTTTTCTTGTACCCGATCTCATGTAAACGTCGTTGCATGCTTGTATAATCTTAATGCTTGATACGTGAACCTCGAAATGAGTTATATGACTTGATTTATATATGTAACTTGGATACCCGTTTAATGTTCATATAACTCTATGTGTTTTACAAAGTGAATTTACATGTCAAAGCATGTCTCATATGTTTACTTGTCGATATGTTATCATACGTGTATTCAGAGGCAACCTATTTTGTTGATCTCCTAATGTGAATTGTTAAAAGATATTCTATGGCTTTCTTTGTACATGATTACTTGGCTGCCCATGAAAGTTTAATTGCTCTCAAATTGATATATGAAATGATTATATGTTCTTACAATGCCTTATATGCAAATATGTCAAAATGTGACCATATACTTGCTCGGAGGCAACCTACTTTGTTGACCTCCTAATGTGAAATGTTAAATGGCATAAATGGGCATTGCATTACAAGGTTGCAACCTTTCATTGTGGCGGGCGGCATAGGGCTTGCCGGTGCTCCCGTGACTACCATGGTCCAATTCCTTCTCTCGCTTGGCATTCCACCCTCGGAGAGTTGGGTCGTAGGATTTTGGAGTACATTCAGAGTACACCCATTTGGCGTGATAAGTGGATGATTGAAGCTGGCCGAAACAATTGTTATCGGAAATAAACTTGAACGGCAGGAACTAAGTGCTATACGAGGCAAAGTACTATACCTGAAAGTGGTGGGAGCTACCTCTTGAGCCCGTAGGAGCCACCTCTAGAGTCCTGTACGTATCAAAAATATATCCTTGTTACTACATGTTTAAGTACTCTCGCTTGGTTCCTAGAGGACCTTGGGGAGGAAAGACGGGTAAATGTGTTCATTTATATTTATGTTATGTTATGAACTTGCTTATTTCATATGATATGTTTTCGAAAGGGTTTTTCATAAGATTAACCGGAAAAAAGTTTTTAAAACGTTATCTCTCGTTGCCCCTCACTGAGTTCATAAGGACTCACCCTCTTTTTTGTCACAGGTGAAGCAGATTTGGAACAGGTACCCGAAGAAAATATGCTAGTTGATGAACCTTTGGAATGACTATGTGCATTGCGTGCTTTTCGTGAAC
>CM075770.1:11342500-11352500 GCA_037974665.1 Ehretia macrophylla
GGTTCGATTGCGATCGTCAGGACCCGAAAGATGGTGAACTATGCCTGAGCGGGGCGAAGCCAGAGGAAACTCTAGTGGAGTCCCGCAGCGATACTGATGTGTAAATCGTTCATCTGACTTAGGTATAAGGCCGAAAGACTAATCGAACCATCTAGTAGCTGGTTCCCTCCGAAGTTTCCCTCAGGATAGCTAGAGCTCGCGTGCGAGTTCTATCGGGTAACGCCAATGATTAGATGCATCGGGGGCGTAATGCCCTCGACCTATTCTCAAACTTTAAATAGGTAGGACGGCGCGGCTGTTTCGTTGAGCCGCGCCACGGAATCAAGAGCTCCAAGTGGGCCATTTTTGGTAAGCAAAACAAGCGATACGGGATGAACCTGAAGCCGGGTTATGGTGCCGAACTACGCGTTAACCTAGATCCCACAAAGGGTGTTGGTCGATTAAGACAGCAGGACGATGGTCATGGAAGTCGAAATCCGCTAAGGAGTGTGTAACAACTCAACTGCCGAATCAACTAGCCCCAAAAAAGGATGGCGCTTAAGCACGCGACCTATACCCGACCGTCGGGGCAAGTGCCAGGCCTCGATGAGTAGGAGGGTGTCACGTCCTAACCCGACCTATAGAGGTTAGAATAGGGTGTGATCTAAACATTTACACCATTTTGAGTACTTAATTATTTGTTAAGATTTAACACTTAATGTTAGCCTAAAACTCCGAAAGATTTCCCGAAAAACCGGCAGCATAACGGCTATATTTAGGACCTTTTGGTTTGACCTAAATTTCTAAATGCCTCAATATACCAATCATTAATCCAATTCCATTAAGAACTTCTATTTGGTCGTGAACCGATATACCTACTACTTTATCTTGAAAGTCTTGTTTGATTAATAAGCCTAGTATGATGACTATATTCCGTTTACTTGTCGATTCCTATGGCGTAAGTACCTGTTGATCTTTAGCTTACTATTGAGTACCCAGGTGAAATTAGATAGAGTTACATCATTTGATTTCTTCACCTTGTGATTGAGTTGCCTATGATAGTTACTAAATCAAAACAGTAATAGTACCCCACAAGATGGCGTGTCGTCTAGTCATAGTCAGTACAAGCTAAAATTAGACCCCAAATTACAACGGGGGTCATTTACAACAACAACAAACAACATAAGAAATAGTCTTCAAAACAAACATAGCGTTCACAAAATAGCCACAGTCAAGCAAGGCATGTAAGACAAGCAATCACTCCAAGGAGTCATCACCCAACTCTCTGAGGGTGGAATGCCAAGCGAGAGAAGGAATTAGACCATGGTAGTCATGGGAGCACCGGCAAGCCTTATGCCGCCCGGCGTTCGTGAAACGCTACCATGCCACAATGAAAGGTTGCAACCTTGTATGCAATGTACATTTATACCATTTAACAATTCACATTAGGAGGGCAACAAAGTAGGTTGCCTCCGAGCAATTTCAAGATCACATATTGCCAAGTAAACGAACGAGGCATGCTTAACACGAATTTTCACTTTGTAAAACACATAGAGTTATATGAAAATTAAACGGGCAGCCAAGTAACACATGTAACTCAAGTCATATAATTCATTTCGGGATTCACATATCAAGTATTAAGATTATACAAGCATGCAACGACATTTACATGAGACTGGGTGCAAGAAAAGTTTACTTATCAACATGTAATCATCGGGAATAACATTTAGAGCCATAAGGACAACTACGGGAAGCCTATTAACCACACAATTTAACACATTTAACCATAATATCATCTCTTAGGAAATAGTCATAAGCGTTAGGGCCTCAATTCCGTGCTTAAACATGCGATTAAGCAAACCATTCATCAATTAATGATCCCAAGCCATACCTCAATCAAATTAAACAACCTCGACCAACCACAACAGTCCACACAACATCTAAGTGCCACAATTCCAAGCATTCAATACCTCAAGTGAGGTCTCAACATGATTCTAAGCATATCATTAAAAAAAAACATCACTGCAATGGTCTATTTTCCTACATTCGATTAGAAAAGAAAATAATCTCCAATTTCAGTGAACCAAATGTAAAATTGAAGCTTAATGAGTGATTTAAATCTAGGAACAAACCTCGTTGCATTTGGTGTTCGGACTTAGGAGTTATGGCCAAAACCGTGAGACTACGCAAAACTGTCCAGTTTTAGACACATTACGATTTTTGCCATTTTTGAGGGTGTTAGAGTCAGATTTAGCCTTAGCCTAGTTTTGACAAAAATGTCCCGAACTGCAAAATCTAGCAACCTACCAATTTTCATGCATTTTTATCAACGTTTACTAGGTCAAAGACACTTCGTTCCACAAAGTCAGTAATCTGCCAGAAAAATGAGTTTGCATATCTCTAAGTTTCTAGCCAAAATCAAGCCATGCATGAGAATATAAGCTCATATACACACATATACATCAACTACAGAGGTAAATATAGCCATATGAGAGCATGCATTTAAGCTTTGAAAGCATTTAAAAGAGTTTAACCCTCACCTTAGCCTATTGATAGATGAAGATGCTCAAAAGCTCTTGGAAATGCACAAAAAGGGTATTCTTTCCTTGCTTGGCCAAGAGATAGCTTGTTGTTCTTTAATTCCTAGCTTAGTTAGCATATTCTTAGTGTGTGCATGTGATTAGAACAAAAGAAATGAAACAAAACTATCAAAACATACCTATGGCCGAGATAGAGAGATTTGTGAGCTTTGTGTGATTTCTTGCTTGTGGCTTGCAATGGTCGAGTTCCTTTGAGTCCTTGAGAGCCTAGGTGAGTCTTAGAATGTGAGCTTGAGCTATGGAGATTCAATTTGCAGCCATGGCCGAAAAAGAGAGAGAAAGAGATTACTTGAGAGAGTTTTTGAGAGAGTTGATGTTTGTGTGAGTATGTGTGTCGGCCTAGAGCTCTTCAAAATCTGAAATTGTGTCATCTTTTGAGAATTTTGAATTGTGAGGGATGGGTATGGTGTGTAGGCCGAGAAAGACTTGCTTGGGTAGGGTGCTTGGTTTTATTTTTTTTATGCATGGTGTCTTGTGTTGTGTCATAAGTTGTCTAGGAGTATTTTTTTTTGAAATTATGCAATGCTTGACCAAATGCAAGGTATGGTCGGTCAAGTGAACTTAAAAATCTGAATTCTTTGTTTTGTTTTAAGATTTATTTATTGTAGGTTGATTGTGGTATTTGAGGTGCATGGATTTTGCAAAAGGAATAAAGAATGTTTAGTGTTTAGTGTTTTTGTCTTTTAGTGAATTAACTCAGGATTAAAATAATAGTTAGTGGAGTTTGTAGGATTATTTAATAGTCTAGTGTTTTGTGTAGGATTCTTTATTGATTAGCGTGCGTGCACGCTTTCTTAGGTCTAGGGCACGTACTACGAGGTAAGGCACGAACTAGGAGACAGATGCACGTATTCCAAGTAAATGCACGTAACCCTAAATGAATGCACGTAAATCAATGCAAGGCACATAAATCAAGACACGACTCTTAAACCTAGGTTAAGGCACACAGTTTAAGGTTAGGGTACACGAATCAAGGTATCGTACGCAAATCGAGGTCAGGCCTCACATCCTCCCCTCCTTAAAAGAATTTTGTCCCGAAATTCAATATTACCTTTGGAATAATGTCAGATACTCTTGCTCTATCTGGTCTTGCCTTTCCCACGTTGCTTCTTCAACTCCATGGTGATCCCATAACACTTTCACCATTGGTATAGACTTGTTGCGCAACTCTCGATCTTGCTGGTCTAAGATCCGAATAGGCTTTTCTTCATAAGACAAGTTCTCCCGAAGCTGCAACGGCTCTGGCTCCAAGATGTGTGATGGGTCAGGGTGATACTTCCGTAGCATTGAGACATGGAAGACATCATGAATACTGGAGAGGTTTTGGGGAAGTTCTAGGCGATACACCAATTTGCCAACCTTATCAACTATCTCAAACAGTCCTACAAACCTCGGGCTCAACTTTCCACCCTTACCATGTTTAATCAATCCATTCCGAGGTGATAACTTCAAGAACACCTTGTCGCCGACCTCAAATTCCAAATTATGTCTCCGTCGGTCTCCATAACTTTTTTGTCTGCTTTGGGCGGTAAGCATCTGTTTCCGGATAAGGTGGACATTTTCAACGGTCTTCATAAGTTCTGGTAGAAGGGTCGGGTCAAAAGTCTTCATCTCACCTACTTCATCCCAATATATTGGGGATCGACACTTACATCCATACAATGTCTCAAATGGGGCCATCCCGATAGTGGCCTGATAGCTGTTATTATAAGCGAACTCCGCTAGAGGTAGATACTTCTCCCAACCTTTTCTGAAATCTAGAACACACGCCCTCAGCATATCCTCCAAAATTTGAATAGTTCTCTCAGATTGTCCATCAGTCTGGGGGTGATAAGCTGTACTGAAACTCAACTTCGTCCCTAAAGCTTCTTGTAATCTCTTCCAAAATCGGGAAGTAAAACGAGGATCCCTATCCGATACAATACTTACAAGCATCCCATGTAACCTTACAATATCCGCCACATACATATCCCCCAGTTTCTAAGGGCTATCCTCCTTATTCATCAGTAAGAAGTGTGCTGACTTAGTCAATCTATCCACAATGACCCAACGGTATCATGACCCTTTTGTGACATGGGCAGGTCCATGACAAAGTCTATAGTTATAAGTTCCCATTTCCATCGGGGAATTTCCAACGGTTGTAGTAAACCTGTCGGTCGTTGATGTTCTGCTTTGACCCTCTGACAAGTTAAACACCGTGCCACAAACTCTGCAATCTCTCTCTTCATGTTATTCCACCAATAGTGTTGCTTCAAGTCCCGGTACATCTTTGTTCCACAGGGGTGAATAGTCTATCTTGAGTTATGGGCTTCTTCAAGAATCTTCTTTTTCAACTCTGGGTCATTAGGGACACAAATTCGACTCCTGAACCTCCAAATACTATCATCATGAAACTTGAAATCTGTATTGCCTTCCTTAATCTTCTGAAACTGTTGATCCTTCTATTGGGCCCCTCGTAACTCAGACAACAAGGTCGACTGAACTTGTGTAGTGGCAAATAATAACCCTTTTTGAGTCAATTATGGTTTCCACATAAATGCTTCTTCTAACATCTCCCGCACCTTAACCTCAAATTTTGCCATGCTCGCTTTCGGCTTAAGGCATCTACTACCACATTCGCTTTACCGGGCACATAATTGATTGTGCAGTTATAATCATCCAAAAGTTCCAACCACCGTCTTTGCCTCATGTTCAACTCTTTTGTGAGAACAAGTACTTCAAACTCTTGTGATTCGTAAACACCTCAAACTTGTTACCCTACAAATAGTGCCTCCATTTCTTTAGTGCAAACACAATAGCCGCTAGCTCCAAATCATGCGTCGAGTAATTCAATTCATATGGCTTTGGCTTCCTAGAGGCATACGCAATCACTCTACCATTCTGCATTAAAATATAACCTAGTCCTTCCTTAGAAGCATTGCTATAGATTACAAAGCCTTGACTTCTTTCAAGTAATGCAAGAACAGGTGCGGTCGTCAATCTTGACTTCAACTCCTAGAAGCTATTCTCACACTTGTCATCCCACATGAACTTTGTTTTCTTTTGAGTGAGCTTTGTAAGCGGTCCTGCAATCTTTGAGAAATCCTTCACGAACCTCCGATAATAACCGGCTAAACCAAGAAAACTCCGAACCTTTGTGACATTTTCCGGCTTCCTCCAAGACATCACTACTTCTATCTTTACCGGGTCCACCGCTATTCCTTCCTAGGATATGATGTGTCCCAAGAAGGCAAACTGCTGCAACCAAAATTCACATTTGCTAAACTTTGCAAACAATTGATGCTCCTGAAGTTTCTACAATACCAATTCACATTTGTTCATGCTCAGCCTCAGATTTTGAGTATACCAAAATATCATCAATAAAGATCACCACAAATTGGTCCAAGTAGGGTTGAAACACCCTGTACATTAAGTCCATAAAAGCTGCAGGGGCATTAGTCAGCCCAAATGGCATAACCACAAACTCGTAGTGCCCATATCTCGTCCTGAAAGCCGATTTAGGAACATCTTCCTTTTTGATCCGTAGTTGATAATATCCTTGTCTCAAGTCGAGTTTCGAATACACTTTAGCTCCTTGAAGTTGGTCAAACAACTCGTCGATCAATGGAAGTGGGTATTTATTCTTGACGATCACTTGGTTCAATCCTCGGTAATCGATACATAGCCTCAACGTTCCGTCTTTCTTCTTTACAAATAGGACTGGTGCACCCCACGGAGAAGAACTCGGTTGAACAAACCATTTCTTCAACAATCCTTACAATTGGTCCTTCAATTCTTGTAGCTCGGCTAGTGCCATACGATAGGGAACTTTAGATATCGACTGGGTGCTAGGCAGTACTTCTATTACAAACTCAATCTCCCGATCCGGAGGCAAACCCGACAATTCTTCTAGAAACACATTGGCATATTCTTTAATCACTGGCATCTCCTCCAACTTAGCTTTGTCCGATGGCTTGTTGATGAGGTAAGATAAGTATCCGCTACACCCTTTTCTCAAGGACTTCATTACTTTTGTAGATGAAATGATGGAACTCCCGGTGAAGTCTTTTTGACCCATTACCTCTAATCTTGGTTGACCAAGTATCTGGAATGTTACAATCTTCGTCCTGCAATCTAGTTGGGCATGATGCTTTGCCAACCAGTCCATCCCTAAGATGACTTCATAGTCTCAAAAGGGTAACACTATAAGATTGGCCGAGAATTCCCTATCCTTAATTTAGATTTTACATGCTTTACAAGCTGAGCTAGTAACAAGTTTAGAACCCATCGGAGTACCGATTTCTACTTCGTAAGGCAAACATTCAACTCGTAATTTCACACGTTGCATACATAAGGGAGTAATAAATGAATGAGTAGCACCTGGGTCAGTTAGCACTCTAACAGGTTGATTCAGTATCAAGAATGTACCTTCAACAACAACAGTCTCCTTAGGAAGCTCCTCGCATTCAATAGCATAAGCTCGGGCCGGAACTCTAAGAACTGGAGTCTTGCCTCTACAGCTGGTTTATTCTGATTTTGTCCCCCTTGCTATTTAGGGCAATCCTTAACCTGGTGTTGATCGCTGCCATACCCCACGTATCATCCCGATTTCCTCCAGCATTGGGTCTAAGTGTGACCCTTCCTGTTGCAGTAAGAACAGGTGACAGCCTGAGTAGCAAGTGAACTACCTGTGGATCCACGGGTGGAAGAGGCTGATGGTGCTTTAGATAGGCCACGATTATTGACTGGTCTGTTCTGGCTCTGGCCCTGACTGCGACTCTGAGTCTGGAAGTTCCTCTATTGTCCTTAAGGCTGGTAAGGTTTCTTATTCGGCTGACTCGAACCGGCTCTATCAAGTTTTCTTTTCTCAACTCGAGAAGCAGTAGCAAAGAGAGCATAATATGTAGTAAAGTCATGTGAAGCCAAGTGATCCTGAATTTCTGGCCTCAACCCATTCATAAATTTCCACATCTTCGCCTCAAGGGTACTGACCATGTATTGTGCATAGTGGGACAGTCTGTCGAAGCGGGCCTCATATAGAGTCACTATCATGTTGCCCTGAGTCAAGGTCATAAACTCTTCAATCCGCCTCTGCCTCGAAACTGCAGGTATGTATTTTGTCCTTGAAAGCCTTGACGAAGTTACTCCACAAGCGAGGTGTATGATCAGTTTCCCAAAGTGCCTCCACAGTATGCCACCAATGCTCAGCATCCTCGTGTAACAGGTACACAGCAAACTCAATCTTCTCTTCGTTAGTATAGTCAAGTGGCCTGTAAATCCTTTCAATCTCAGACAGCCAAGCCTCTGCCTTTTCATCATTAGCTTCCCCGAAGAATTTGGATGGGTAAAAATCAAGGAACTCCCGCATCCTAGTGTTTCTCCCATTGTTACCACCATTCCTGTTGTTGTTACCACTAGCTCCGTAGTTGTTGTGGGCGGCTTCACGTGCTTCTTGACGTTCCATCACTTGCGACTTGCGATCCATAGCACTCGCCATCATGTCAAACATAGCCATGCCGAGATTAGTTTGGTGAGCATCTCTGGCTTCTTGAGGCCTATCGCCCCTATTGGTATTGTGGGTACTAAGGCCAGCCATCTATAGGCATAGATTATTATGCACAATTTATTGGGATACGACAAGACAAGAAATTAACGTATAGAGTATCCAACATACAATTTCACATAGACATATAATTCTCAAAACAGTTAAGACACGTTAATCATACAAGCACGTAGAAACAAAGAAGGCATATTTAACATTGGCACACATTAACACACATAAACAAGTCATCATAACTACCTTAGGGCTTCTACCCACGGTCCAAGAGTTAAACCCGGCTTAAGCAATCTAAGTTTGATACCATTAATATAGGGTGTCACGCCCCAACCCGACCTATAAAGGTTAGACTAGGGTGTGATCTAAACATTTACACCATTTCGCATACTTAATCATTTGTTAAGATTTAACACTTAACGTTAGCCTAAAACTATGAAAGAGTTCCCGAAAAACCGGCAGCATAACGACTGTATTTAGGACCTTTTGGTTTGACCTAAATTTCTAAATGCCTCAATATACCAATCATTAATCCAATTCCATTAAGAACTTCTATTTGGTTGTGAACCGATATACCTACTAGTTTATCTTGAAAGTCTTGTTTGATTAATAAGCCTAGTATGATGACTATATCCCGTTTACTTGTCGATTCCTATGGTGCAAGTACCTGTTGATCTTTAGCTTACTATTGAGTACCTAGGTGAAATTAGATAGAGTTACATCATTTAATTTCTTCACCTAGTGATTGAGTTGCCTATGATAGTTACTAAATCAAAACAGTAATAGCAACCCACAAGATGGCATGTCGTCTAGTCATAGTCAGTACCAGCCAAAATTAGACCCCAAATTACAACGGGGGTCATTTACAACAACAACAAACAACATAAGAAATAGTCTTCAAAACAAACATAGCGTTCATAAAATAGCCACATTCAAGCAAGGCACGTAAGACAAGCAATCACTCCAAGGAGTTATCAATAGGCACATTCTCCTCGGGTACCTGTTCCTGATCTTCTTCACTTGTGATGATAAAAGAGGGTGAGTCCTTATTAACTTAGCGAGGGGGAACGAGAGATAATGTTTTGAAACTCTTTTCCGGTTAATCTCATAAAAATCTATTTTTGAAAACATGTCACATATTACGAATAATAAAGTATAAGAATCAAATCGAACAACAGATACAATTACCAATCATTTCAAGGATACGGTGAGCTTTTGCTCTCAAGTTCAATTGGTGAGCATTTGCTCTCAAGTTCAATCGGTGAGCATTTGCTCTCAATATCATTTTCGATAATAATTGTTGCGGCCAACTTCAATCATCCACTTATCGCTCCCAATTGGGTGTACTCCGAATGTACCCCGAAATCCTACAACCCAACTCTCCGAGGGTGGAATGCCAAGCGAGAGAAGGAATTGGACCGTGGTAGTCACGGGAGCACCGGCAAGCCTTATGTCGCCCCGCTTTCGTGAAACACTACCATGCCACAATGAAAGGTTGCAACCTTGTATACAATGTACATTTATACCATTTAACAATTCACATTAGGAGGGCAACAAAGTAGGTTGCCTCCGAGCAATTTCAAGATCACATATTGCCAAGTAAATGAACGAGGCATACTTAACCCGAATTTTTACTTTGTAAAACACATAGAGTTATATGAACATTAAACGGGCAGCCAAGTAACACATGTAACTCAAGTCATATAACTCATTTCGGGATTCACGTATCAAGTATTAAGATTATACAAGCATGCAACGACGTTTACATGAGACCGGGTGCAAGAAAAGTTTACTTATCAACATGTAATCATCGGGAATCACATTTAGAGCTATAAGGACAACTACGGGAAGCCTATTAACCACACAATTTAACACATTTAACCATAAG
>CM075770.1:11355000-11372500 GCA_037974665.1 Ehretia macrophylla
CCCCATTCGCAATCCAATCTCGTCCCATCCCATCAACCAACACTATTTCTCCCAAACGAGCCAAGAGGTTCGATGACCCCAAATGGTACGCATATATGGCCCGCATGCGGCACGAAGGTGCGCGCATGGGGCGCCCTTGCCGCATAATGGTACTCGCAAATGGCGCCCGCGGAACGCTCAAGGGGCGCTGTTGGGGCATTGTTGGGGAACTGCTGGGGAATTGTTGGGGCACAGCTGGGGCACTATGGGGGTACGCTTGGAGGACGATGGGGAATGTTGGGGGACGACTTTGGCACTACGAGGGGACATTGGGCACGATGGGAAATGTTATGTATTCGGGGGTATTGGGAATGCGGAATGTATTATGACACGAATGTGGACATTGATATCCTTTCACAAGTGGTTTGCGAATCTATGAAGTAGTCTTAACCTTTGCCTTGTCCGACAAACAGTTCGTCATATTTGTGAGGTGAAATTGATTAATCGGGTTCCCAATCCATCCAAAAAAAATTTTAAAGCTAAATACAATGTAAACAAATTAATTTATGAATTAATATAAATTTTCCTGAATTTTCTAGTATTTTTTCTGATTTTTCCCTATTTTTCGTAATTTCTAAATTTTAAAAATTAATTTTCCCAAATAAATATTTTTGAATATCATTTAACAAATTAATGTATGAATTAATATAATTGTTCTAAATTTTTTACTATTTTTTTTTTGATTTTTCCTATTTTTCGCAATTATTAAATATTAAAAAATATTTTTTCAAAAAAAATAATCTTGAAGCATTTGGATATTATATTCTATTAATAAGGAGCAAGTGGGGTACGAAGATCATGCCAAATATGGCCTTTTATAGTGTAAAACACCCATTATGAATCTCTAGCAAAATGTACGCTACTGCTGTCACTTGGGTTTTTGCATCTAAATGTACTATAGGGGGTATGTGGTGTCAAGCCCCCTGGTTGAGGTCCATGCGAGGGGATGTTATGGGCACTTCGTGGCACATTGTGGGCTATATCGTGGGCTATATTGTGGGCTATATTGTGGGCGAGAATGTCTACCGAGTGAATCATGCCGTGGTATTACATTGTATACCCGTGCGTTTGGGTCGTGCCACCCCCGCCCCACGTCCCCCGGCATGTCCCTCGGCGCGGCACCAGGATATCTAATGAGGAACATGGTGGCTTCCCTAGCCCCTCATTATCCATCTTGGTGCTGCAACACTGTCTACGTCATTGGGATGGCTAATGAGAGGACGAGTGGTTGCCTAAGCACAAAACTAGCCATCCCCGAGCTACCAGCTAGGTACATATTAGGGGACATTCCCGTCCCCCAATGTGTCGTTGGGCCTGCACGATGCACGAATCGCCTAGCACATGAAGCCATGGTTGTTACCGAGTGGATGCGTGCGGCCATGGTCTAGTGTCGTGGCGATCCAAGCACCGCGTGAGCTTGAGTGGCTCTTAGGGGATGGTGGGGGCAAGCGTGATGCGCGAATCACCTAGCACACATGGCGTTGGCTTTCGTTAAGCAACGACGCGAGCGTTGCAATAAGACGATTGCCGATGCTTCAATGTCATGGCGATCCAAGCACCATGCGACCTTGAAGCCGTCCCCCAGTGGGTTCTGACGTGCCTATGCGATCCGCGAATCGCCTAGCACACGACGCCATGGCCCTCGCTAAGTCGTAATGTGACGGACGTGGTCTAGTGTCGTGGCGATCCAAGCACCACGTGGGCAGGAAGGTAGTTTGCTTGTCCCGTTCCATGCATAAGGGTGCATACAGGGGAACGGTGGGGGGCATGTGTGATGCGCGAATTACCTAGTACATGTGTCATTGGCTTTCGTTAAGCAACGACGTGAGCGTTGCGATGAGACGATTGCTGATGCTTCAATGTCGTGGCGATCCAAGCACCATACGGCGTTGAAGCCGTCCTCTAGTTGGTTCCAACGGTCCTGTGCAATGCACGAATCGCCTAGCACACGACGCCATGGTCCTCACTGAGTCGTAATGCGACGGACGTGGTCTCGAGACCGGGAGTTCTATCAATCAATCTATTCACAACCCAAATCCAAACCCGGGCAAAATTTTTACGGAAAGACGGACAGAGTCTCCCCTGTTTCTAGGCAAATTGCAAAACCTGTAATAGCATATAAATGGACCAACACCGTGTCCAACCATACAAAACTTCCTCAAGGCCATCCGAGCCTCAGTTCTCAACAATTTAAACTCAGCAAGTATACATACATTTCCAATTTAAAAGCTAACCTATCTTTTTCCATTTTTGACAAGTACATTCGAACTTGACAATTAAACCATACTAAGCTGCTACATCAAATAAACTATCATGCCATTCTAACCCTTTTCCTTTGGACATTACAAACATGCATTGAAGTTAAACTATAATAACTAGTTACATAACCTAACTTATCAAACTACTTCAACAATCTAATGAAACTTAAATTACATTCCTTTTGACATTAAATACATACAATACATGAAAGCATACATCTTTGCATCTTTGACAACTCAAGCCACATAGGCACGCAAAACAACTCTTCAGGCACGAACTGTCACATAATCACGAACTTTCCAGCTAACAAGGCATATCCTGAAATGTGGTGGTGAGGAGTGAGTATACACAACACGTATACTCAGTGAGGGCGAGACAGGTATCGAATTGGAGAGAAAGAAATTCTTGCAATGCAAATAAGACAGTTAAGCAATATAACTGATAAGTAAGCAATCGAGACAAACAATCAATACAATAAGCAATTACTGAAAGCATTAACATAACCATTCAAAGCTATACCACACTCTGAAGGCTATGGTTCACTCATACGAGCAATATACCATTTCACGAGCGATACATCAATCTCGAGCTTGATGTTGACAACGATGACAATAAGCGCGCAACCACCTTATAACTTCAGTTTGGAATACCCCAGAAGTATCCATCAATTCTACGACCCAAATCTCCCTGGGAGGCAACCCAAGCGAGAAGAGGGAATAGCCACAGAGCTAGAGCAACCAACACTGGCAACCCGAGGCTACCCAGAAAGGCCCATCACTCACGCACTGGACACTATGCAATGCAAGACTCGATACAAGGCAATAAACGAGCGATAGCACAACAATACAAACTAGTGACAACAAACGAGATAACAAGCAATCACAATCAATACTAGCATTCAACTAACTTTTCAAGCATAACAAGCAATAATAAGCAACAATAACACCAATTAAACAAGTAACAGCAGTTCAAACACGAAAACAACAAATATCACTATTCAATCCCCAACTTCCAAAGACAATTACGAGCAAACGAGCTACGAAATTAGGAAACCGATTTCATTACATTCACTCAGGCACTACAAGGCACGTTTCTATGTCACTAAACTTCACTTCCTCACCCGAGGCCTGAAAGTCCACCTACTGCGTTTGAACTACAGCTATGCTAACCGGTCAATTAATCAACGCTACAACAGCGCCAAAAGTGCTTCCTTACCCTCAATTACAAAAACCCTAACTCAATTCGAGCACGGTCAACTTTTGGTCAAACGGCCCCTTTACGCTTCTTTGTCTAATTTCCGATTTTAACAAAGGCCGGTCCATTTTTATTTCACATTTTAGCTTTCTATCATTAATGACACCTATCCAAATCAAGCAATCGCAATTCGGATCGAAATTCAAAATTCTAGGGTTTACTATTCATAATTCACTATTCATGTTCTTCCCCAATTTCAAATACGCAGTTTCAACCGTAAAAATTGCTAAATAACTAACAAGCAATGCTCTACGAACCCTAAGCAAGCTATTTCAAGCAATAACAGGCATTATAACGCAATAAATATCAAATCTGAAAAATTGACTCAAAAATCAAATTCATATTAAAATGCACAAAAGCGTGAAAACCCTTACAGAGATTGAAGACCAAGACCCGCAAGGACCCAAGCCACGACCCCCGAGCAATTCCACGCACAATTGTAGAAGAAAAATGCAAGAAAATCTTTTCTTTTCTCCTCCTTGAAGCTTCGGCCATGGCAAGGGATACAAGGGTCATTTTTTGTTTTGTTTTGAGTCATTTTTGCCTTGTTTTTAATTTAAATGGTGACAAGGGCATTTTGGTCATTTGCAAAATCAAACTTTAATTAAAAATAGTCAAATAAGCTTATTTTGATGCCATTAAATCTAATTCAAGTTAAAACAATGCAATTAAATGAAAAACAACTAAAACTAGTTAAATTAAGCTAAAAACATTTTCCACTAAATCCGAAGAATATTTCTCTAACTCTTATTTT
Organism: Ehretia macrophylla; assembly: GCA_037974665.1. Lineage (NCBI taxonomy): Eukaryota > Viridiplantae > Streptophyta > Magnoliopsida > Boraginales > Ehretiaceae > Ehretia > Ehretia macrophylla. The sequence continues at coordinate 11,359,307 of CM075770.1, forward strand.
CGAAATTCTACGATCGAACGGTCAATAATCGATCACTAATAAAGTGATGAGCAATAATATAAAACTTTAATTCTTTGAAAAGTAGAATAGTATAATAGTTTAAAATTCACTCCGGCTCGGAGTTACTTTCTCATTTATTTAAAAACTGAGTGATTTTAATGCAAAACAACCAAAACCGATTATTAAAATAATCAAAACAATCAAGGTAATCAATATTCATTTAAAATAATTAATTTAACTATTTCTAAAACATTTTAAAGAATTATGAAGTTAATTTTAAGTTACAAATGAACAAATAAATATAAACATGTAATCAAGTGCAATTAAATATTAACATTTAAGATGGCACTTAATTAAATACAAGAGAATAAATTCAATTACTATAATTAATAGAAGTAGATAACAACCTTTCAATTATTCAATATACAATTACTAAATGCTTCCAAGAGAAATATGAAAATAGTGCAAATTGGTTGATTTAACTAATTAAACATTTAATCAAATGCAGTCAAGTGCTATTAAATGCATGCTAGGTTCGGGTTATCACATGATGGGCCTCTCTGGGTAGCCTCGGGTTGCCAGTGTTGGTTTCCCTAGCTCCGTGTCCTATTCCCTTTCTTGCTTGGGTTGCCTCCCAAGGAGATTTGGGTCGTAGAATTGATGGATACTTCCGGGGTATTCCAAACTGAAGTTATAAGGTGGTTTGGGCCGGCACGTCATCATCGAATTCATGATTGAAAGTTGTTCGTGGAAAGTGAATCGTATCCTTTGAATGAGTATTTATAGTTTTAATGCTTGTCTTGCTTATTTGATGGCTTTGTTTGTATCTTTATATGGTACTTGAATGAATTGCTTGACTATTTGCATTGCATTCTCCTCTCATCTCCGTCCTTGAGACCAATAACCCTCGCTGAGCAATAGTTTTTGCTCATTCCTTTATATACTATATTTTACAGGAGTAGTTGAAGCGGACCCTATTGAGGTAATTGAGGAGGAGGAGCAAGTGGAGGTGTTTCCTTGATAGCACTTCTTTGCTTAGCTGGTGGTTGGTTGCTAGACTTTTGTGCGGGCCATGCTTGATGTGTTAATGCTTGGTTGTCGCTTCATTTTGAGGGTTGTAGCCTTGTATGTAGTTTCTATTTTGAGGCCTTTATGGTCATATGTTGTAAAAGTTTAAAGATTGTAAAGTTGTGAAGTTATACTCACGTGACTAGAGAAGAATTGCATACTAATGGTTTAACTGTTTAGTGGCATAAATACTTGTGTAGTATGCATGGCATTTTGGATTTCAAAGTTGGTTAATAAGAAGATGTATGTTTTAAAAGAAAGTTGGCTTGTTTCAAATGGATATTATAGAATTCGCAAGTATTATATTGAATGTAGGGTTTTCGGATCGTCCACGGTACAAAGGAGACTCCGTCCGTGTGTTGGGTCCGGGCTTGGCCTTTTGCTGGGTCGGGTCGGGGCGTGACATCTTTAGGTGGTATCAGAGCATGATAGTCTTGCATGAGACGGGATATGTTTCTCGGTCTATGGGGTAAAAGTCTAAAATGCTAGAGTGTTATTGTATGATTGTTAAGTGAAAAAAATGTTATAGCATGACTATGTGAACTTGGAGTGTTTATGTGTTTAAGTGAACTAGTTTGACACGTCAATCTTGTGTTATGTGAATTGTGTGATAGGATATTTGATTGTTATTGACTTGAGTGTTATCTAATCTTATGTGCTATATTTCTGTCTATAAACTGCTTTTATATGTTCCCAGCTATTGTGAGTTGTTACTATGCCGCCACGTCGTGGTACTCAAGGTCAAGGGGCAGATGAAGAGGTAGCAGAATAGGGTCAGCAACCGTTACCTGAGCAGTTTATGGCTACTATGACCACTGCAGTTGACCGGATTACTTAGGTACTGCATGAGCAGAGGCAGGACAGGAATAATAATCCCCAGGGAAATCAAGCTAATCCTGGTGGACAGGGGCCTAGGGCTGAGAATAATCAGTTGGAGAAATTCTTGAGGCACGAGCCGGGTAAGTTCTTTGGAGAGCCGGATGATGAGGCAGCCGAGAGATGGATTAACCGTGTTGAGAAAATTTTCGCTGCTTTGAGGTACACTGATGAGGCAAGAATAGATTATGCGGCATTTCTGTTTGAGGGTGACGCAGAACAGTGGTAGAACACTGTCAGGTTGAGGTGGGACTGTGAGGATGTTCTGCATTTGTGGGATGATTTTGTGAGTGAGTTTCGGGACAAGTATATTCCCGAGATGGCTAGGGAAAGGCGGGAAGATGAGTTTGTGGCCCTGAAGCAAGGAAACATGACTGTTGCACAGTATGAGGCTAGGTTTGTCATCCTGTCGAGGTATATGCCTGAGCTGGTGCGGCTAGCTAGGAGGATGATTCATAGGTTTGTTCGTGGGCTGATAATGGATATACAGCTACATTTGACTGGGCAGACTTATACTACTTTTCCCGAGGCATTCCAAGCAGCCTCGAAGTTTGAGAAACGGAAGGTAGAGATGATAGCTAAGAGTAGCCAACCGAGTAAGAAACAGTACTTGGGCCAGAGCAGCCAGAGTCAGCCGAGGCAGTATCAGACTTCTGCGCAGGTTCCTCAGCAATGTCCGTATCAGCCTCAGTATCAGATTCAGGGGAGGCCTGTCACGCCCCGACCCAACCCCCAAGCTAAAGGTTAAGTCCGGACCCGACACACGGACAGAGTCTCCCTTGTACCGTGGACATTCTAAAAACCTGTACTCACTCAAACAAAGTCCCAACAATACAATACAAGCTTTTCTTAAATAAACAACAAAGTTCTAAGGCCATCCGAGCCTTATAGTACACAATAGTTCCAAAACACACAAGCATGCGAGAACTTATTATCAACATAGTTTTATAATCATGACATCCTAGGAAATCAATTAAACATAATTGAAAGATCAAACATTTCTACTTTAAGCCATTCACTCCCAAGCAAGCAAAGCGAATAGAAGTAGATCATAAGTTATTACAGTACATAGGCTTTCAAAGCTACAACACAACCAACTAGTCTTCAACTTATACAACAAGCATATACATAGCCCTTAGGCTACAAAATAGTACATAAGATAATCAGATGAATCTTCCACATAGCAGCAAATTCATTAACCACCTCAAGTTATCAGGCACAGCAACTAAGGTAAAGGCTCAATATGAACTTCTTCTTCCTCAACTAACTCAACAAGCTGGGGATCACCCTCAGCGTCTCCTGAAACAGATATCGAGGTATGAGCAACCACTGTTGCCCAGCGAGGGATATAGTCCCGGGGCGTGCAATGCAACAGATAATACAATTATACAACAATAACATTTAGACAATTAAAGAAACAATGATAACTTAAATAACCACACATTTAAAAGGATACATTTCACACAATCCCTTATACACCAATCTTCACAGGTCTTCAATCACGATCCACGAACCTCGAGCACGATCACGATAAGCCGGCATAATCCCCAAACACTCCAGTGGGTGTACTCCGAATGTACCCCAATAATCCTACGACCCAACATCCCCTGGCAATCTCCGGACCAGGTGAATGAGGGACTAGGGCACGGAGTTTGAATATCCACCGGCAAGCCCTCTGCCGCCCAGTCGATATTCAACACATCCGCCCCTGACACTATGGTTGCGCAACCACGATGCAATGCACTTAACAATGGCAATTTAATAGCAATAATATAAGCATTAACACATAGGAGGATCAACAAAGTAGGTTGACCTCAATGCAATTAGATTAGAAGCAATTATAGAAGCTAATAAGCAGTTTACAAAGGAACATATACAAGATAAGCATAGAATTATACCAAAAGCTCCAAATCAACTTGAAACCACATGTAAACACTTAAGGAGTCATGCCATAGGTTTAGAAATGTGAGACAACCGAAATTGCACCTAAACCCCTTTGTTTTTCAAACTATTTCTCTTCCAAACCAAGGTTAATGATTCCATTTTCAAAGGAAACTCTCCCAACCTTCTAACTAACCCTCAAGGTACCCTCTCAACCTTCTAACTCATTCAAATGCACGCGATTACCCTGAAAGCCCCAAATTCCCTCTTATGGCTTTAAACTACACATACATTGTCCGGGCTTCAAACAAGGGATATCAAGGCTTCTATAGCACCTAGGTAGCCCGAGGATACTAGAATTGAAGCCCGAATCCACCCGGATTTGCATTAACCTCGAAAGCCACAAATTAAAGTCGGCTATTTTCCATTTTAGGCGATTTAAGGACAATGCAAGTGCACGGGGCTATTAGGTTACCTTCACTAGCACCTAAGGCATCTATTAGAAGCATTGAATCAAGCTAATTCGAGCAATTACGCAAAACCCTAGAAAAACGTCACTATTCACCCTAAAAATCAAACTAACGATTCTAACTGTTTAAATTGCGAAACGATGGCTCAAATATGTTCTCTAGCATTCATATACATGGTATAATAGCATAGATAACTAATACAACGGCATTTGATCACATTTTTAACAAATCAAGAAATTGACAACTATTTAGAAATGCAAAAATAAGCCGTGAAATCCCTCACCAATGCGCGTAGGAGCACCTAGGAACCTTGAAAAAACCCTACACTAGTTGCTCAAGGCTTGGCTTGGCTTGAATTGATGATTTGATGAAGCAAAATCTCCAAATGCACAAGGGAAGGGCTGTCGGGTTTGGGCACTGTTCACAGGCTGAAATTGTTGTGTTTTTGTGCTAAAATGAGCTTGTGTCATGTTTTAATAAGTAGGCCTTGAGGTGGGGTCAAGTTTAGGTGTTTAAGTGGTCAATTATAATGTGCGTAATAAGCTTAAAACGAGTCTAAAGTGAAACATGTGTGCTAGCTAATTAAATCTCTAAGTTAGTTACGTAACACTATTCATTCAACTACAAAAATCATTTTCTAAATGAGTTCTCCTATCGCTTTTAGCTAAATGGCACATTTTTCTCATTACTTTAATAATTAATAGGATTTAATAAAAATACTAATTAACTAATAGAAGGCAGTTTAAAAATGGAGTGAATAGTAGTCACAAAAGTCAGTTAGTAAAGCACAGAAGTAAATGCGCAAACAAGGAATGCAACAGTAATTAAATGCATGGTTAAATCTCGGGCGTCACAAGGCCAGTTGCGACTAGACCCCAGCAGGGAGGTACAGTTCCTACTACTGCCAGAGCCCCCGCACCTACGGGAAACACTGTTGTAAGACAAAATCAGCAGTGTAACTTTTGTAATTGATCGGGGCACGTTGAGGCTAATTGCTGGAGGAAGAGCGGTAAATGCACTGGTTGTGGGAGCAATGAGCATAGGGTGAAAGATTGCCCTAAGTATAAGAATGTTCAGGGTCGTACTGGAGGCCAAGGTGTGCAGAATAGGGCTGCAGGTGCAGGTCCAGCACAGAGGGTACAAGCAAGGGTATTTGCACTGGATGCGGAGGAGCTACCCGACACTACAACAATAGTGGAAGGTACCTTTCTTCTCAATACTCAGCCAGTTAAAGTTTTGATTGATCCCGGAGCTACACATTTGTTTATAACTCCTGCATGTGCACGATCTGTGAATGTTTGCATTGATAAACTGCCGCATGAAGTTGAAGTTAGTACGCCTTTGGGTGCGAAATTTGTTACTGAGTCTATTTGCAAATCTTGTGATATATGCATTGAGAACTGTAAATTTCCTGCTGATTTAATTATACTGCCCTTCTGTGATTTTGAAATCATTTTGGGAATGGATTGGTTGGGGAAATACTATGCTCAGTTGGATTGTAGAACAAAGATTGTTTATCTTCAGATTCCTGACCTACCGGTACTAGAGATTGTTGGGAACTGCAGGGCTGCCCGAATACCTCTTTTATCATCGATCAAGGCTTCTAAGTTGTTGAATAAGGGTTGTGAAGCTTACTTAGCTTATCTGATCAATCAACCTACTGATAAGTTGAATTTGAATGAGGTTCCAATTGTTAAAGACTTTCCTAGTGTATTTCCCGAGGAATTACCGGGTTTACCACCGGATAGGGAGATTGAATTTGTGATTGATCTTATGCCAGGCACTGCGCCAATTTCTAGAAGTCCTTATAGAATGGCACCGGCTGAACTTCAGGAATTGAAAATTCAGCTTCAGAACTTGCTTGAGAAAGGGTTTATACAACCTAGTTTTTCGCCGTTGGGTGCGCCTGTGTTGTTTGTGAGAAAGAAAGACGGCACGCTACGATTATGTATTGATTACAGGGGACTTAATCAAGTCACGATTAAGAACAAATACCCCTTGCTGTTGATTGAAGAATTGTTTGACTAGTTGCAGGGTGCGAGTGTTTACTCTAAATTCGACTTGAGGCAGGGCTACTATCAACTCAGGATTCGGAGTGACGATATACTTAAGACGGCATTCAGGACTAGATATGGCCACTATGAATTTGTTGTGTTACCGTTTGGATTGACGAATGCACCAGCTGCATTCATGGACTTGATGCAGAGGGTTTTTCAACCTTATCTTGATCAATTTGTCGTAATCTTTATTGACAACATTCTAGTATACTCTAAGAATGAGGCTGAACATGAACAACATTTGAAGATTGTGCTACAGACTTTGCAAGAAAACAAGCTTTTTGCTAAATTCAGCAACTGCGAATTCTGGTTGAATCAAATATCTTTTTTGGGCCATATCATTTCAGATCAAGGAATTTCAGTAGACCCAGCTAAGATTGAAGTTGTTTCGTCTTGGAAGAGGCCTGAAACGGTGTCAGAGATTCAGAGTTTTCTGGGGTTGGCAAGTTACTATCGGAGGTTTGTTAAAGACTTTTCCAAAATTTCTAGGCCTTTAAGCCAGTTGACTCGAAAGAAAGTTACTTACAACTAGGATACTAAGTGTGAATCCAGTTTCCAAGAACTGAAGAAGAGACTAACTACAGTTCCTATACTAGCTTTACCCGATGGTACAGAAAACTTTGTTGTCTACAGTGATACATCTAAAGAAGGTTTGGGTTGTGTTTTAATGCAGAATGGTAAGGTGATTGCTTATGCTTCTAGAAAGTTGAAACCATATGAAGTCAATTACTCTACACATGATCTTGAGTTAGTTGCAGTTGTGTTTGCTTTAAAGAAGTGGCGTCATTACTTGTGGGGTAGCAGATTTGAAATTTTTACTGACCACAAGAGTCTCAAATATTTGTTTTCACAAAAAGATTTGAATATGAGGCGGCGAAGATGGCTAGAGCTATTAAATGGCTACAATTGTTCTATAAACTACGTGCTAGGTAAGGCAAATGTTGTTGCGGATGCTTTGAGCCGAAAGGCTACTGTTGCAAGTTTAATTATCAAGGATTGGGAGACTTTGGAGGAAATTTGTTCATGGAAGCCAGAAACTACTGAGGTAGGGATTCGATTTGTTAGCTTACAAATTCAGTCGAGATTACTAGCACAAATCAGAGAGGCTCAGAAGACTGATCCTCACATCTTGAAAATCCAAGAAAAAGCAAAAGGGGGAGAGTCAGAGTTTAAATTACATGCAGATGGTATCTTCAGATTCAGGGACAGAGTGTGTGTTCCTGGTGATCCGACTTTGAAGAATGAGATTCTGTCCGAGGCACATAATTCAAGATATACGATTCACCCAGGCAGTACTAAAATGTATAGAGATTTGAAACAACACTTCTGGTGGAACAATATGAAGAGGGAGATTGCTGGGTATGTATCCAGGTGTTTGACTTGTCAGAGGGTTAAAGTTGAGCATCAGAGGCCAGCCGGGCTTCTGCAACCGTTGTCGATTCCGCAATGGAAGTAGGTGCATATAACAATGGACCTTGTGACCGATCTTCCTAGATCTCCGAGAGGATGTGATTCTGTTTGGGTTGTTGTGGACCGATTGACTAAAGTTTCACACTTTATTTCCGTGAACAAACAGGATAGCCTTGATAAATTAGTTGAGCTCTATGTTGCTAATATTGTGAGACTGCATGGTGTGCCACAAAGTATAGTGTCAGATAGAGATCCCAGATTTAGATCTCGTTTTTGCCAGAAGTTGCAAGAGGCCATGGGAACTAAATTGAGCTTCAGTACTGCATACCATCCACAAACTGATGGTCGGTCTGAGAGAACTATCAGGATCTTGGAAGACATGCTTCGGGCATGTGTGTTAGACTTTAGGAAGAATTGGGAGAAGTTTTGCCTTTAGCGGAGTTCGCCTACAATAATAGTTATCAATCTACTATAGGTATGGCTCCCTACGAGGCGTTGTACGGTCGTAAATACAGATCCCCATTGTATTGGGAAGAGGTTGGAGAGATGAGAACAGTTGATCCGACTGTGTTACCTGAGATGATTAAGATGGTGGATAATGTTCACCTTATTCGACAGCTTATGCTTACAGCTCAGAGTCGTCAGAAGAGTTATGCAGATAAGCACCGTCGGGATCTTGAGTTTGATTTGGGAGATTGGGTGTTTCTTAAGATTTCTCCTCGAAAGGGATTGATTCGGCATGGTAAAAGCGGGAAACTTAGTCCCAGGTATGTGGGTCCATATGAGATCACCGAAAAGGTGGGTCCTTTGGCTTACCGGTTAGCTTTACCTCCGAGCTTGTCGAGACTGCACGATGTTTTCCACATGTCGATGTTGAGGAAATATCATCCAGATCCTTCACATGTACTTGAACCAGAGCCTTTGCAGATTGAGGAAAAGTTAACTTATGAAGAGAAACCGATTCGAATTGTGGATCGGAAAGTTCAGGAACTTCGCAGGAAGAGTATTCTGTTAGTAAAGGTTCTGTGGAATCATCACGGGTTTGAGGAAGCGACTTGGGAAAGAGAGGACCAGGTTCGGAGTAAGTATCCAGAGTTGTTTGTCGACCAGGTAAGAATTGCGTGGACGCAATTGTTTTAAAGGGGAGAGGGTGTAATAGCCGAGCCCGGAATGTGAAATTTTCCTGTTTATTTTTCTGAAAATATTATTTTCTTAAATTCTTTGTGATTTAATTATTACTTCTTTATTGTCGCAAAGTGCATTGCATTTCGAGAGCGATAGTTAGAGAGTGTTTTCTAGTCCTCAGCAAATAGTGAAAACTAGTATTTAGTGTTTTAATTTTAGTGTTTTAGTGGTTGTTAGCTAGAATTAAAATTTCATTAGTTATTTTAGCTTTAAAATGCATAAAAATAGGGTAAATTGACAAACTTAAGTTTGTTGACCAAGGGTTTGACCATTTGACCAAGACTTGTCATCTTTATAAGCTTAAAACATTGCAAAATAAAAAAAAACAAAGCTGAAAACAGAACTTGTGCAGGCCGAAACCAAGAGAGGAAAAAAAAACATTTCAACTTTCAAAACTTCAAATCTTCGCGTGAGCTTGTACGGGGTTGTTTCCGAGGCATCCAGCGTGGTTTTCCTAGCGACTAGGAGTGTCTAAGGTGAGGGAATCACGTTATTTGCGCATTTGAAAGTTATGTGTATCAACTTTATAAATTTTGAATTTTATCCGTAGATTGTTATTTTAATCGTTTTAATGCTTAAAGAATGTTTCTTGTCAATTGTATAACATGTATTTATAGCTTTTTTGCATTTTCTACGGTTAAATATAGCTATTGTAATTTAAAATGTCAATTGAATAGTAAACCCTCGATTCATAGAAATTGCTCCGTTATGCGTTCTGTTGATGTGAAAAGATGCTAGATATGCTAGAATGCCTAAATGCATGATTTGTTTGGGTTGTGTAATGGAAAAATGAGGAAAAATGCCTTGGTGAAAGTTGGGGTCGTTTAGGTCGAGTTTAGCATTTTCTCGTTTTGCGTGATGGCATTGTCTCGGGAGGCCATGGAAGCACTTTTGGTATGGTTATGGCGTTGGTTGCGTGTTTGGTTAGGGTAGTTGTAGTTCAAACGAGCAAAGGGGGAAATCAGGGCTTTGCGTGAATTCTAGGGTAAAGTAGGGTTTTGGGGTCTTTAGACGTGCCATAAGGTGACCTAGGAGGATTGGTGAAGTCAATTTCCAAAACTTGTGGCTCGTTTGAAAGTAGTAGTGTATGGAAAGTCAGGGTCGTTTTGTGATTTTGTTGTTTTCTTAATGTTATGCCTATAGAATGCTTAATGTTGCTTGATATGCTTGTTATAATTGATTCTGATTGAAATGTTTATCAACTGTTGCTATTGCGTGCGAGAGTAACCTACTTTGTTATTCTCTCACGTGTGGCTCTATTGCTTGATTGCTCGATTGTTGCATTGTATATTGTATTGCATTCATAAAGTCAGGGGCGGTGTGATGGGCCTCTCTAGGTAGCCTTGGGTTGCCAGTGTTGGTTGCCCTAGCTCCGTGTCCTATTCCCTTTCTCGCTTGGGTTGCCTCCCAGGGAGATTTGGGTCATAGAATTGATGGATACTTCCGGGGTATTCCAAACTGAAGTTATAAGCTGGTTTGGGCCTGCGCGTCGTCATCGAATTCGTGATTGAAAGTTGTTCGTGGAAAGTGAATCGTATCCTTTGAATGAGTGTTTATAGTTTTAATGCTTGTCTTGCTTATTTGATGGCTTTGTTTGTATCTTTATATGGTACTTGAATGAATTGCTTGACTATTTGCATTGCATTCTCCTCTCATCTCCGTTCTTGAGACCAATAACCCTCGCTGAGCAATAGTTTTTGCTCATTCCTTTCTATACTATATTTTACAGGAGTAGTTGAAGCAGACCCTATTGAGGTAATTGAGGAGGAGGAGCAAGTGGAGGTGTTTCCTTGATAGCACTTCTTTGCTTAGCTGGTGGTTGGTCGCCAGACTTTTGTGCGGGCCATGCTTGATGTGTTAATGCTTGGTTGTCGCTTCATTTTGAGGCTTGTAGCCTTGTATGTAGTTTCTATTTTGAGGCCTTTATGGTCATATGTTGTAAAAGTTTAAAGATTTTAAAGTTGTGAAGCTATACTCACGTGACTAGAGAAGAATTGCATACTAATGGTTTAACTGTTTAGTGGCATAAATACTTGTGTAGTATGCATGGCATTTTGGATTGCAAAGTTGGTTAATAAGAAGATGTATGTTTTAAAAGAAAGTTGGCTTGTTTCAAATGGTTATTATGGAATTCGCAAGTATTATATTGAATGTAGGGTTTTCAGATCATCCACGGTACAAAGGAGACTCCGTCCATGTGTCGGGTCCAGGCTTGGCCTTTTGCGGGGTCAGGTCGAGGCGTGACAGTATCTACTACTCGGATAACCATAGTAATTCTAGAGCTAATACGTGCAACAAACCCTGACTTCTGGAAGGGATGCATTTATTAGATAAAAGGTCGACGCGGGCTCTGCCCGTTGCTGCGATGATTCATGATAACTCCACGGATCGCACGGCCCTCGTGCCGGTGACGCATCATTCAAATTTCTGCCCTATCAACTTTTGATGGTAGGATAGTGGCCTACCATGGTGGTGACGGGTGACGGAGAATTAGGGTTCGATTACGGAGAGGGAGCCTGAGAAACGGCTACCACATCCAAGGAAGGCAGCAGGCGCGTAAATTACCCAATCCTGACACGGGGAGGTAGTAAAAATAAATAACAATACCGAGCTCAAAGAGTCTGGTAATTGGAATGAGTACAATATAAATCCCTTAACGAGGATCCATTGAAGGGCAAGTCTGGTGCCAGCAGCCGCGGTAATTCCAACTTCAATAGCGTATATTTAAGTTGTTGTAGTTAAAAAGCTCGTAGTTGGACTTCGGGATGGGTCGCCGGTCCGTCTCAGGTGTGCACCGGTCGTCTTATCCCTTCTGCCGGCGATGCGCTTCTGGCCTTAACTGGTCGGGTCGTGCCTCCGGCACTGTTACTTTGAAGAAATTAGAGTGCTCAAAGCAAGCCTACGCTCTGTATACATTAGCATAGGATAACATTATAGGATTTCGATCCTATTGAGTTGGCCTTCGGGATCGGAGTAATGATTAACAGGGACAGTCGGGGGCATTCGTAATTTGACTCAACACGGGGAAACTTACTAGGTCCAGACATACTAAGGATTGACAAACTGAGCGCTCTTTCTTGATTCTATGGGTGGTGGTGCATGGCCGTTCTTAGTTGGTGAAGCGATTTGTCTGGTTAATTCTGTAAACGAACGAGACCTCAGCCTGTTAACTAGCCATGCGAAGGTATCCCTCTGCAGCTAGCTTCTTAGAGGGACTACGACCTTTTAGGCCTCGAAAGTTTGAGCCAATAATAGGTCTGTTGTCACGTCCCAACCCGACCTATAGAGGTTAGACTAAGGTGTGATCCAAACATTTACACTATTTCGCATACTTAATTATTTGTTAATATTTAACACTTAACATTAGCCTAAAACTCTGAAAGATTTCCCGAAAAACCGGCAGCATAACGGCTGTATTTAGGACCTTTTGGTTTGACCTAAATATCTAAATGCCTCAATATACCAATCATTAATCCAATTCCATTAAGAACTTCTATTTGGTCGTGAACCGATATACCTACTAGTTTATCTTGAAAGTCTTGTTTGATCAATAAGACTAGCATGATGACTATATCACGTTTACTTGTCGATTCCTATGGCGCAAGTACCTGTTGATCTGTAGCTTACTATTGAGTACCTAGGCGAAATTAGATAGAGTTACATCATTTGATTTCTTCACCTAGTGATTGAGTTTCCTATGGTAGTTACTCAATCAAAATAGTAATAGCAACCCTAAGATAGCGTGTCGTCTAGTCATAGTCAGTACAAGCCAAAATTAGACCCCAAATTACAACGGGGGTCATTTACAACAACAACAAACAACATAAGAAATAGTCTTCAAAACAACATAGCGTTCACAAAATAGCCACATTCAAGCAAGGCACGTAAGACAAGGAATCATTCCAAGGAGTCATCAACAGGCAAGTTCTCCTTGGGTACCTATTCTTGATCTTCTTCACCTGTGATGATAAAAGAGGGTGAGTCCTTATGAACTTAGAGATGGGGAACGAGAGATAATGTTTTGAAACTCTTTTTTGGTTAATCTCATAAAAATCTCTTTTTGAAAACATGTCACGTATTACAAATAATAAAGTATAAGAATCAAATTGAACAACATATACAATTACCAATCATTTCAAGGATACGGTGAGCTTTTGCTCTCAAGTTCAATCGGTGAGAATTTGCTCTTAATATCATTTTTGATAACAATTGTTGTGGGCCGGATTCAATCATCCACTTATCGCTCC
>CM075770.1:11377500-11382500 GCA_037974665.1 Ehretia macrophylla
GCTATACCCAAGTGCTATGTGCTATGCCCAATGTTGCCTAAGTGCTATGTGTACCCAAGTGCTATGCCCAATGATGCCTAAATGTTATATGCTATGCCCAAGTGCTAATAGGTCAACTGCCAGCCGACCCGCGCATCGCCTCGAGTGCCCAAGTGTTAGACATCCTATGCTTGCTTCGTAAAAGATGGCAAAAAATTTGAATCCTAGCTTGTGTGCTGCCAGCCCGCTGAGGTGCCTAACGTTCTTCACTTAGCATTAACGGTGACTGAGGTTATGTTGCCCCTATCTTCGGCACGGCTGGGCACGTTGGTGAATGGTTGCGGCACGACTACCCACGGTGTTGCACAACAGCGCACGATTGGGCCTCGGATGGGGCACGTACTTGGGGCCTCCGATGAGCCATAGGTTGGCACGCAGTTGGGGCACAGCTTAGCACCTAGTGGGGTCGCGCATGGGGCATGATGAGGCAAGCAGTTGGACCACGTGGGGTGTGTGGATAGGGCGCCCATGCCGCACGATGGTGTGCGCATGGGGCACCCATGCAGCCCGATGGTCACGCATGCCGCATGAAGGTGCGTGCATAGGACGCCCATGCCGCATGAAGATGCGCTCATGGGGCGCCCATGCAGCACGATGGCGCACTCATGCCGCACGAAGGTGCGCAGAAGGGGTGCCCATGCCGATCGATGGTGCATGCATGCCGCACGATAGCACGTGCATGTGGCCCGTATGCCTCACGAAGTTGCACACATGGGGCGCATATGCCGCACGATGGTGTGCGCATCGTGCGCACATGCCGCACAATGGTCTGCGCATGTGGCGGGCATACGGCACGAAGGTGCGCGCATGGGCCGTCTGTGCCGCACGATGGTGCGCGCAAGGGGCGCTCAAGGGTGGCTATTGGGGCACTGTTAGGGCACGGCTGGGGCACTGTTGGGGCACGGCTGGGACACTATGGGGGTACGCTTGGGGGACGATAGGGGATATTAGGGGACGGCTTTGTCACTTCTAGGGGACGTTGGGCATGACGGGTAATGTTAAGCATTCGAGGGTGTTGGGCATGCGGAATGTATTATGACACAAATGTGGACATTGATATCCTTTTACAAGTGGTTTCCAAATCTATGAAGTAGTCTTAACCTTTGCCTTGTCCGACAAACAGTTCGTCACATTTGTGAGGTAAAATAGATTAATCGGGTTCCCAATCCATCCAAAAAAAAAAAATTTAACGCCAAATACAATGTAAACAAATTAATTTATGAATTAATATAAATTTTCCTGAATTTTCTAGTATTTTTTCTGATTTTTCCCTATTTTTAGTAATTTTTAAATATTAAAAGTTAATTTTTTGAAAAAAATATTTTTGAATATCATTTAACAAATTAATGTATGAATTAATATAATTTTTTCTGAATTTTTTACTATTTTTTGTGATTTTTCTCAATTTTTTGCAATTATTAAATATTAAAAAATATTTTTTTGAAAAAAATAATCTTGAAACATTTGGATATCATATGCTATCAATAAGGAGCAAGTGGAGTACGATGATCATGCCAAATGGTGCCTTTTATAGTGTAAAACACACATTATGAATCTTTGGCAAAATGTACGCTACTATTGTCACTTAGGTTTTTGCATTTAAATGTACTATAGGGAGGTATGTGGTGTCAAGCCCCCTAGTCGAGGTCCATGCGGGGGGACATTGTGGGCACTTCGTGGCATATCGTGGGCTATCTTGTGGGCGGGAATGCCTACAAAGTGAATCACGCCGAGGTATTGCATTGTATACCCGTGCGTTGGGGCCGTGCCACCCCCGCCCCGCGTCCCTCGTCATGTCCCTCGGCGTGGCACCAGAATGGCTAATGAGGAACGTGGTGGCTTCCCTTGCCCCTCATTATCTATCTTGGTGCCGCAACACTGACGACGTCATTGGGATGGCTAATGAGGGAGTGAGTTATTGCCCAAGTACAAAACTAGCCATCCCCGTGCTACCAGCTAGGTACACATTGGAGGACATTCCCGTTCCCCAACGTGTCGTTGGGCTTGCGTGATGTACGAATCGTCTAGCACACGAAGCCATGGCCGTTTCTGAGTGGATGCGCGTGGCCATGGTCTAGTGTCGTGGTGATCCATGCACCGTGTGAGCTTGGATGGCTCTTGGGGGACGGTGGGGGCAAGCGTGATGTGAGAATCACCTAGTACACGTGGCGTTGGCTTTCGTTAAGCAACGACGCGAGTGTTGCGATGAGACGATTGCTGATGCTTCAATGTTGTGGCAATCAAAGCACCATGCAACCTTGAAGCCGTCCCCCGGTGGGTTTTGACGTGCCTGTACAATGCGCGAATCGCCTAGCACACGACGCTATGGTCCTCGCTGAGTCGTAATGCGACGAACGTGGTGTAATGTCATGGCAATCCAAGCTCCGCGTGGGCAGGAAGGTAGTTTGCTTGTCCTGTTTCATGCATAAGGGTGCATACAAGGGGACGGTAGGGGGTTTGCGTGACGCACGAATCGCCTAGCACATGTGGCATTGGCTTTCGTTAAGCAACGACGCGAGCGTTGCGATGAGACGATTGCTGATGCTTCAATGTCATGGCGATCCAAGTACCATGCGGCCTTGAAGCCGTCCCCTGATTGGTTCCAACGGGCTTGTGCGATGAGCGAATCGCCTAGCACACAACGCCGTGTTCCTCGCTGAGTCGTAATGCGACGGACGTGGTCTAGTGTCGTGGCGATCCAAGCACCGCGTGGGCAGGTGTAATACTCGAGCCCGGAATGTGAAATTTCTTGTTTATTATTTTGAAAATTATATTTCCTTAAATTCTTTGTGAATTAATTGTTACTTTCTCGCTGTCGCAACGTGCATTGCATTTAAGGAGCGATAGCTAGAGAACGATTTCTAGTCCTCAGCAAATAGTGAAACTAGTATTTAGATGACTTAAATTTTATATTTTAACTGTTGCTAGCTGAAAATTTAATCGATGTTAGTTATTGAGCTTTAAAATGCACAAAATAATTCATTTTGACCAAGTTTTAAGTTGTTGACCTAAGCCTTTGACCATTTGACCACTTAGCATTTAAATGAGCATTTAACTTAGCAAAAAAAAAAAAAAAGCAGCAGCTGAATTCAGAGAGCAGGCCGAGAGCTTCTTAGAGAAAAAAAAAACCTTTCAACCTTTCAATCGTTCAATCTTCGCGTGAGCTCGTGCGGGGTGATTCCGAGGCAATTAGCGTTGTTTTCCTAGCGACTAGGAGTACCTGAGGTGAGGGAATCATGTTATTTGCGCATTTAAATGTTAAGTGTATCAACTTTGCAATTTTTAGATTTTATTCGTAGATTGTCGTTTAAATCATTTTGATGCTTCTAGAATGTTCCTTGGCTATTGTAGAACGTGTATTTATAGCTTTGTAACATTTTCTGAGGTTAAATGTTGAGATTGCAATTAAATTTGGATGTTGAATAGTGTTTTATGAATAGTAAACCCTTGGAACGATGAAGTTGATCCGTTATGCTGTCCGTTGATGTAGAATTGTGCTAGGTGTGCTAGAATGCCTAAATGCATGGTTTGTTTGGGTTGCAAAATGGAAAAAACGGGAATAAAGCCTTGGTGAAAGTCGGGGTCGTTTAGGTCGAGTTTGGCGTTTTCTTGTTTTGCGTGTTGGCATTGCATCGGGAGGCCATGGAAGCACTTTTGGTGCGATTATGGCGTTGGTTGGGTGTTTGGTTGGTATAGTTGTAGTTCAAACGAGAAAGGGGGAAATTGGGGCTTTGCGCGAGTTCTAGGATAAAGTAAGGTTTCGGGGTCTTTAGACGTGCCTTATGGTGACCTAGGAGGTTTGGCAAAGTCGGTTTCCAGAACTTATGGCTCGTTTGGAAATGGTAGGGTTTTGATAGTTGGGGCCGGTTTGTGTTTTTGCTTGTTTTCTTGATTTTATGTCTATAGAATGCTTAAGGTTGCTTGAAATACTTGTTTGAATTGTTTTGGATTGAAATGCTTATCAATTGCTGCTATTGCGTGCGAGAGTAACCTACTTTGTTATTCTCCCACGTGTGGCTTTATCGCTTGTTTATCGCCTTGTATCGAGTCTTGCATTGCATAGTGTCTCGCGCGTGAGTGATGGGCCTCTCTGGGTAGCCTTGGGTTGCCAGTGTTGGTTGCTCTAGCTCCGCTGCTATTCCTTTTCTTGCTTGGGTTGCCTCCCAGGGAGTTTTGGGTCGTAGGTTGATGGATACTTCCGGGGTATTCCAAACTGGTATTATAAGGTGGTTTGGGCCGGCGCGTCGTCATCGAATTCTTGAATGAAAGTTGCTCGTGAAAAGAGTACCGTATCCTTTGAATGAATGTTTATAGTCTTTAATGCTTGCCTTGTTATAATATTGACTTGTTTGTATCTTTAAATGATAATTGTATGCATTGCTTGGCTATTTGCATTGCATACTCCTCTCATCTCCATCCTTGAGACCAATTGCCCTCGCTGAGCAATAGTTTTTGCTCATTCCTCTCTATACTATATTTTTACAGGAGTAGTCGAAGCAGACCCTATCGAGGTAATAGAGGAGGAGGAGCAGGTGGAGGTGTTTCCGTGATAGCACTTCTCTGCTTTGCTGGTGGTTGGTTACCAGATTTTGTGCGAACCTTGCTTGTTATGTATATTGCGTGGAGGTCGCTTAATTTTGAGGCTTGTAGCCTTGTATGTATTTTTCTAATTTGAGGCCTCTACGGTCTTATGTTGTATAAGTTGAAAGAATGTAAGGTTGTAAACTTATACCCTTGTGACTAGTAAGGAAATGCATGCTAATAGCTAACTGTTTAGTGGCATAAATACCTGTGTAGTACGCATGGCATTTTGGTTTGGGAAGTTGGTTAATAAGAAAATGTATATTTTAAAGAAAGTTGGCTTGTTTTGATTATTTTATGGCTTTCGCAAGTATTATATTGATTTTAGGGTTTTCGGATCGTCCGCGGTACAGAGGAGACTCCGTCCGTGTGTCGGGTCC
>CM075770.1:11392500-11412500 GCA_037974665.1 Ehretia macrophylla
ATAAGTACCGGCCCAATTGTCGTGGGGTTTCGAGGGAACGATGATGCCCAAGTACTTAGTGCTATGGCCAAGGATGCCCAAGTGCTGTGTGCTATGCCCAAAGATGCCCAAGTGCTATATGCTATGCCCAAGGATGCCCAAGTACTAAACCCAAGTGCTATGCCCAATGATGCCCAAGTGTCGACGTCATAAGTTTTAAGTGTCGACGCGCGAATGCCCAAAGTGCTATACCCAAGTGCTATGTGCTATGCCCAATGATGCCCAAGTGCTATGTGCACCCAAGCTCTATGCTCAAGTACTATGTGCACCCAAGTGCTATGCCCAATGATGCCTAAGTACTATAAGCTATGCCTCAGTGCTAACAGGCCCACTTCCGGCTGACCCTGCGCATTGCCTCGAGTGCCCAAGTGCTAGACAGCCTATGTTTGCTTCGTAAGAGATGGCAAAAAATTTGAATCCGACCTTGTGTGCTGCCGACCCGCCGAGGTGTCTAACATTATTCACTTAGCATTAACGGTAACTGAGGTTATGTTGCCCCTGTCTTCGCCACAACTGGGTGAAGGATCTTGTATATTTAGAGCTATGAACATCATCTTGCTAAGAATCGAGCGGAAGCGAAACATGACATTCAAAAATTTCTGGAATTCAAAGCATAATGTTCATATGAAACTCTAATCTTGATATCATGTGATTAACATATACAAAACATATATATAGCAAGTATATATATTGACAAGAGATAGTAGAAGAGTATACCTCTTGTAGACAACTCATGGAAGCCATAGATCTGAATTTTTACACACTTGATGGAAGATACCTCCTCTTGAAAACACAAGAGCTCTAGTCCGTCCACACGGGCAAAGAATGGCTTCTCCATTTCCGTGGTTGTTTTGTGCTAGATAACCATGGAAGATTTATGAGCTTGTTTGTGAGGAAGAGAGCTCCTTCTTCTCCCTTTCTTTGGCTGCGTTTTTATGAACAAGAAGAGAAGACAAGTTCATCTAGTTCATCTTCATTTTTCAGCCATGGTTCTCTCAAGATGATGAAGAAGAAAATAATTTTTCTTCTCTTTCTTCTTGCTGCGTTTTTCCTCTTATTTTTCAGCCATGGAGGCTTAGCCAAAAAAAGTGAAGAAGACAACTCTTCTTCTCTCTCTTGTGTAATCTCCAATGTGTGGAGAGAAGAGAAAGATGATAAGCCCTTGTCATCTTTTTTCCTTCTTTTCTTATTCTTGTCTCCTTTTTTGAAATAAAAGAGAAGACAACCTTCCTTGAATTAAGGTTGTGTTGTCTCTTTGTTAGAAAAGAAAAGATGACAAACCTTTGTCATCTTTTGTTTCTTTTATTGTAGTATTTTTCAACTAATGTATTTAAATATTCAACCTAATCACAATTAGTTGAAATTATGAAAACAACCTTTTCATATTTTCACATTAGCCCCAACACTTAATAATAATTGCATATTGACCCCAATAACTTTTAACAGGTCAATTACACCATTGTTAACTCCTTAACAATTACACAATTATTAACTCCTTATCAATTACACAATTGTTAACTCCTTAATAATATAAGAGAAACAAAATATAATTGTTAACACTTTAACAATTCAAGAGAAACTAAACGAATTGTTAACACTTTAACAATTCAAGAGAAACTAGACGAATTATTAACAATTTGATAATTCAAGAGAAACTAAATGAATTATTAACACTTTAACAATTCAAGAGAAAATAAACGCAATTGTTAACACTTTAACAATTTAAGAGAAACTAAATCAAGCTCAATAGAAAAAAACATTCACCATGCTCTATTGTGTGTGACTTTCTAGATTCACTACTATATAGCACTGAAGAAATGTTGAACACTTTCAATGTTAATCGAGCTATTCGATTTGTTTAGAGAATGTCTCCCGTCATTCTCAAAACACCCTCATAGTTCTTGAGTGACGTTCTAGCTACCAACGTATCAAGACAGTTTATAAAGCAATGAAGTCTTATTCAAGTGAATCTATTTATGGTCGCCGATTATCGTACAATCCAATCCTTCCATTAATTGTCCCGTCGAGCAAGAACCATGATCCGATTAAGTTCATAGACTCGAAACGATGCATAGATCCAAATGGTGGAATGAGAGATGACACATGGAAAAACCCATTTCCATCATTCATGCCTTGGCCAAGGACTTCCTCATTCAACAACCAAACTTGGATCGCATAGGACATCGCCTCACGTCGGAGGTTAATGGATCCTCTATTGACCACTACTTGTCAATCACTATACCAGACGAATAAAACTGCGAGAGGACGTATCTCATCTCGTTTGTCGAAACAATCATTGTCCAAACGCTAGAATCAAACCCCAATACATATGACAACCGTAATGTCTCAAGTCTAAGGATTACAAGCACAATCGCAACGATTAACAAATTATTAATCCGAAGTCATGTAATTTGTTATTCACATCACATTCAATTATCTATTCAACTAATAGTCATCCACATGTTTGTAAGTCGCATCGCTATGCTGTTATGGCACGTGGCTCACCATCCTTTATCATTAACATCTCTATATTAATCAAAGGTAACAATACATGTGATAGTCCGTAATTGATTATTAAAGTGCCGATCAAATAATCTAAGGACTATGAACACTTTAAGTATTTATCATATTAAGGAAATACGCCAACATATTCTAAACGCTTTTAGAATATATTCCTCTAATGAAAATACTAAGGACTCATTCATACACGTAATGAAGGAGAATATGAATGTCCTAATTATGTCAATATGTAAACGAATATATAAACATTAATGCTATAAGTAAATGTCAAAATGCCCCAATATATGTCATCCAAATATGTAGCATTAGGGCATATCTCTAACATTGGGCACATTGGTGAATGGTTGTGGCACAACTGCCCACGGTGTTGCACGACGGCACACGATTGGGCCTCGGATGAGGCACGTACTTGGGGACTCGGATGAGCCATAGCTTGGCTCGTAATTAGGGCACGGCTTGGCAAGCAATGGGGTCGAGCATGGGGCATGATGGGGCAAGTAGTTGGGCCACATGGGGCATGCGGATAGGGCACCCATGCCGCACGAAGGTGCGCGCATGGGACGCCCGTGCTGCATAATGGTACGCGCATATGGCCCGCATGTCGCACGAAGGTGCGCGCATAGAGCGACCATGCCGCACGATAGTACGCGCATGGGGCGCCCATGCCGCACGAAGGTGTGCGCATGCCGCACGAAGGTGCTCGATGGAGTACCCATGCCGCACGAAGATGCGTGAATGGGGCGCGCATGTTGCACGATAGAGAGCGCATGTGGCCCGCATATGGTACAAAGGTGCGTGCATGGGACGCCCATGCCGCACCATAGTGTGCGCATACCGCACGAAGGTGCGCTCATGGGGCGCCTATGCCGTACAATGGTGTGCTCATCCCGCACAATGGTGCACTCATGCCGCACAATGGTACACTCATGCCGCACGAAGGTGCGCGCATAGGATGCCCATGCCGCGTGATGGTGTACGCATGGGGCACCCATGCTGCCCGATTGTGTGCGCATGCCACACGAAGGTGCCCAATGGAGTACCTATGCTGCACGAAAATGTGCGAATGGGACGCGCATGCCTCACGATGGAGTACGCATGTGGCCCGCATGTCGCACCAAGGTACGTGCATAGGACTCCCATGCCGCACGATGGTACGCGCATGCTGCACGAAGGTGCACTCATAGGGCATCCATGCCGCATGATGGAGTGCTCATTGGGCGCCCATGTTGCCAATGGTGCACGCATACCGCACGAAGGTACGCATATGCCACACGAAGGTGAGCGCATGGGTTGCTTATGCCGCACGAAGATGCGCGCATGTCGCACGATGGTGCGCGTATGTGGCCCACATGCCGCACTGAGGTGTGTGCATGGGGTACCCATGCCGCACGATGGTGTACGAATGGGATGCCCATGCCGCACGATGGTGCGCGTATGCCGCACAATGGTGAGCTCATGGGGCGCCCATTCCGCATGAAGATCCTTGCATAGGGCGCGCATGCTGCACGATGGTGCACGCATGTGGCCCGCATGCAGCACGAATGAGCGCGCATGGAGCACCCATGCCGCACGATGGTGCGCGCATGCCTCACGAAGGTGCGCACATGGGGCGCACATGCCGCACGATGGTATACGCATGCGCACGATGGTGTGCGCATAGGGTGCCCATACCGCCCAATGGTGGGCGCATGCCGCAAGAAGGTATGCGCATGGGGTGCTCATGCCGCACGAAGATGCGCGCATTGGGCTCCCATGCCGCAAAATGGTGCACGCATGCTGCACGAAGGTTCGCGCATGGTGCCCCCATGCCGCTCAATGGTACGCGCATGGCGTGCGCATACCGCGCGATGGTGAGCGCATATGGCCCGCAAGTCGCACGAAGGTGCGTGCATGGGGCGCCCATACCACACGATGGTACGCGCATGCCGCACAATACTGTGCGCATGTGCCCTGCATGCGGCGTGAAGGTGCGCGCATCGGGCTCTCGTGCCGCACGATAGTGTGCGCAAGTGGTGCGCTCGTGGCGCTCAAGGGGCGTTGTTGGGGCACTGTTGGGGCACGGTTGGGGCACTATGGGGGTACGCTTGGGGGACGATGGGGGATGTTGGGGGACAGCTTTGGCATTACTAGGGGATGTTGGGCACGACAGGCAATGTTAAGTATTCAGAGATATTGGGCATGCAAAATGTATTATGACACGAATGTGGACATTGATATCCTTTTACAAGTGGTTTCCGAATCTATGAAGTAGTCTTAACCTTTGCCTTGTCTGAAAAATAGTTCGTCACATTTGTAAGACGAAATAGATTAATCGGGTTTCCAATCCATCCAAAAAAATTTTTAACGCAAAATACAATGTAAATAAATTAATTTATGAATTAATATAGATTTTTCTGAATTTTCTAGTATTTTTACTGATTTTTCCTTATTTTTTGTAATTTTTAAATATTAAAAATTAATTTTTCAAAAAAAATATTTTTGAATATCATTTAACAAATTAATGTATTAATTAATATAATTTTTTCTAAATTTTCTACTATTTTTTTGATTTTTCCCTATTTTTTGTAATTATTAAATATTAAAAAATATTTTTTCGAAAAAAATAATCTTGAAGCATTTGGATATCATATGCTATCAATAAGGAGCAAGTGGGGTACGAAGATCATGCCAAATGGGGCCTTTTATAGTGTAAAACACCCTTTATGAATCTCTGACAAAAAGTACGCTACTGCTGTCACTTGGATTTTTGCATCTAAATGTAATATAGGGGGGTATGTGGTGTCAAGCCCCATGGTCGAGGTCCATGTGGGGGGACGTTGTGGGCACTTCGTGGCACATTGTGGGCTATATCGTGGGCTATATTGTGGGCGGAAATGCCTATCGAGTGAATCACGCCGAGGTTTTGCATTGCATACCCGTGCGTTGGGGCCGTGCCACCCTCGCCCACATCCTTCAGCATATTCCTCGGCGCGACACCAAGATGGCTAATGAGGAACGTGGTGGCTTCCCTAGCCCCTCATTATCCATCTTGGTTCCGCAACACCATCGACGTCATTGGGATGGCTAATGAGAGGACGAGTGGTTGCCCAAGCACAAAACTAGCCATCCCCGTGCCGCCGGCTAGGTACACGTTGGCGGACATTCCCGTCCCCCGACGTGTCAGTGGGCCTGCACGATGCGTGAATCGCCTAGCACACGAAGCCATAGCCATTGCAGAGTGGATACACGCGGCCATGGTCTAGGGGAGACGGTGGGAGCAACCGTGATAAGTGAATCGCCTAGCACACATGGCGTTGGCTCTCGTTAAGCAACGACGCGAGCATTGCGATGACATGATTGCTGACGCTTCAATGTTGTGGCGATCCAAGCACTATGCGGCCTTGAAGTCGTCCCCGGTGGGTTCTGACGTGCCTATGCGATGCGTGAATCGCCTAGCACACGACGCCATGGTCCTCGCTGAGTCGTAATGCAACCTAAGTGGTCTAGTGTCGTGGCGATCCAAGCACCGTGTGGGTAGGAAGGTAGTTTGGTTGTCTCATTTAGTGCATAAGGGTACATACATGGGGACGATGGGGGGCATGCATGATGAGCGAATCGCCTAGCACATGTGGCATTGGCTTTCGTTAGGCAACAACACGAGCGTTGTGATGAGACGATTGCTGATGCTTCAATGTTGTGGCGATCCAAGCACCATACGGCCTTGAAGCCGTCCCCCAGTTGGTTCCAACGGGCCTGTGCGATGTGCGAATCGCCTAGCACATGATGCTATGGTCCTCGTTGAGTCATAATGCGACGGACGTGGCCTAGTGTCGGGGCGATCCAAGCACCGCATGGGCAGGAAGGTAGTTTTCTTGTCCCGTTCCGTGCATACGGGTGCATACAGGGGGACGGTGGGGGGCATGCGTGATGCGCGAATCACCTAGCACATGTGGCATTGGCTTTTGTTAAGCAACGACGCGAGTGTTGCAATGAGACGATTGCTGATGCTTGAATGTCATGGCGATCCAAGCACCATGCAGCCTTGAAGCAGTCCCCCAGTTGGTTCTAACGGGCCTATGCGATGTGCGAACAGCCTAGCACACGATGCCATGGTCCTCGTTGAGTTGTAATACGACGGACGTGGTCTAGTGTCATAGCGATCCAAGCACCGCATGGGCAGGAAGTTTGCTTGTCCTATTCCGTGCATATGGGTACATATAGGGGGACGGCGGGGGACTGTACGATACGCGAATCGCCTAGCACACGGCCTTGGCTTTCGTTAAGTGACGACGCGAGCATTGCGATGAGACAATGGCTAGACCTTCAATGTTGTGGCGATCCAAGCACCGTGCTACCTCGAAGCCGTTCCACAGTGTGTTCCCATGGGCCTGCGTGATGCGCGAATTGCCTAGCACACGATGCCATGGTCCTCGCTGAGTTGTAATGCGATAGATGTGGCCTAGTGTCATGGCGATCCAAGCATCGCGTGGGCAAGAAGTCCACTTTCAGTTGGTATCTCAAGTGCGTGCACTCAGTGCTTGGTCGGGCACCACGAAGTAGGCTCCTAAGCTTGCGACGTGCAACCTAGTCATGCACCACGTGCCGTTCCTATCTCTTGTCCTTCAGAAATTCTTCGTGCCTAACAGTGCGTTCTCGGGCCATCTCACCGGTTCTGTCTGCCTGAAAGGCTTCCTTTGCCTAGACAGTAGGGCGGTTACCAGCTTGGTGGTCTAGGAATAGCGAACGTGATAGCGCATGAGTGGTGGTCAGCTTGTATGGGTCGGTTGGATCCCTGCTTGAGCAGCGACGTCCGTCCCTGCTTGCCTCTTCATTCACGGGGCGAGTGCTTACGTTGCCTCGGTCGGTAGGTCGGTTTCCTGTGTTGTATAGCTATAAAAAAGGCAGTCTAAAGTCACATCGTCCATCTTTTGCCTTGCGTCTGCATCTGTGGATGATGTGGGACGAACCCTTAAGCACGTCCCGCGTTCCACGCTGGTTATTCCAACAAGTGCGGCACACGTGGCCCATGGGACGTCGCTCGATCTCTCGGATGTGGCATACCATGACAGTATGGGGTCCCTGGCCTCTCTTTGCCTGAAATCAGAGTTCATCGCTAATCGCTTACGACGGTCGTACGCTCGTCTCAAGCTGTCGACCCTTAGGGGACGATGTGCCTCATACGACGTCGGCGTCAGAGAGGAATGATACCTGGTTGATCCTACCAGTAGTCATATGCTTGTCTCAAAGATTAAGCCATGCATGTATAAGTATGATTTAATTCAGACTGTGAAACTGCGAATGGCTCATTAAATTAGTTATAGTTTGTTTGATGGTATCTACTACTCAGATAACCGTAGTAATTATCACGCCCCAACCCGTCCTAAAGAGGTTAGACTAGGGTGTGATATAATCATTTACACCATTTCACATACTTAATCATTTGTTAAGATTTAACACTTAACGTTAGCCTAAGACTCAGAGAGATTTCCCGAAAGCCGGCAGCATAACGGTTGTATTTAAGACCTTTTGGTTTGACCTAAATTTCTAAATGCCTCAATATACCAATCATTAATTCAATTCCATTAAGAACTTCTATTTGGTCATCAACCGATATACCTACTAGCTTATCTTGAAAGTCTTGTTTGATTAATAAGCCTAGCATGATGACTATATCCCGTTTACTTGTCGATTCCTATGTCGCAAGTACCTGTTGATCTTTAGCTTACTATTGAGTACCTAGGTGAAATTAGTTAAAGTTACATCATTTGATTTCTTCACCTAGTGATTGAGTTGCCTATGGTCGTTACTAAATCAAAACAGTAATAGCAACCCACAAAATAGCATGTCGTCTAGTCATAGTCAGTACAAGCCAAAATTAGGCCCCAAATTACAACGGGGTCATTTGCAACAACAACAAACAACATAAGAAATAGTCTTCAACACAAACATATCGTTCACAAAATAGCCACAGTCAAGCAAGTCACGTAAGACAAGCAATCACTGCAAGGAGTCATCAACAGACACGTTCTCCTCGGGTACATGTTCCTGATCTTCTTCACCTGTGATGATAAAAGAGGGTGAGTCCTTATGAACTCAGCGAGGAGGAACGAGAGATAATATTTTGAAACTCTTTTCCAGCTAATCTCATGAAAATATCATTTTGAAAACATGTCACGTATTACAAATAATAAAGTACGCAAAGTATAAGAATCAATTTGAACAACAGATACAATTACCAATCATTTCAAGGATACGGTGAGCTTTTGCTCTCAAGTTCAATCGGTGAGCATTTGCTCTCAATATCATTTTCGATAACAATTGTTGTAACCGGCTTCAATCATCCACTTATCTCTCCCAATTGGGTGTACTCCGGATGTACCCCGAAATCCTACGACCCAACTCTCCAAGGGTGGAATGTCAAGCGAGAGAGGGAATTGGACCATGGTAGTCGCAGGAGCACCGGCAAGCCCTATACCACCTGGCGTTCGTGAAACACTACCATGCCACAATGAAAGGTTGCAACCTTGTATACAATGTACATTTATACCATTTAACAATTCACATTATGAGAGTAACAAAGTAGGTTGCCTCCGAGCAATTTCAAGATCACATATTGCCAAGTAAACGAACGAGGCATGCTTAACACGAATTTTCACTTTGTAAAACACATAGGGTTATATGAACATTAAACGGGCAGCCAAGTAACACATGTAAATCAAGTCATATAACTCATTTCAGGGTTCACGTATCAAGTATTAAGATTATACAAGCATGCAACGACGTTTACACGAGACCGGGTGTAAGAAAAGTTCACTTATCAACATGTAATCATCGGGAATCACATTTAGAGCTATAAGGACAATTACGGGCAGCCTATTAACCACACAATTTAACACATTTATCCATAAGATCATCTCTTAGCAAATAGTCATAAGCGTTAAGGCCTCAATTCCGTGCTTATACATGCGATTAAGTAAACCATACATCAATTAATGATCCCAAGCCATGCATCAATCAAATTAAGCAACCTCAACCAACCACAACAGTACACACAACCTCTAAGTGCCACAATTCCAAGCATTCAATACCCCAAGCAAGGTCTCAACATGATTCAAAGCATATCACTAAGCAAAAACCTCACTGCAGTAGTCTGTTTTCCCACATTCAATTAGCCAATCAATTAGTCTCCAATTTCAGTAAACAAAATTTCAATTTTAATCTTAATGAGTGATTTAAATTTAGGAACAAACCTCGTTGCATTTGGAGTTCGGACTTAGGAGTTATGGCCAAAACCGTGAGACTACGCAAAACTGTCCAGTTTTAGACACATTACGATTTTTGCCATTTTTGAGGGTCTTAGATTCAGATTTAGCCTTAGCCTATTTCTGTAAAACATGTCCAGAACTGCACAATCTACCAACCTTCAAATTTTCATGCATTTTTATCAACATTTACTAAGTCCAAAATACTTCGTTCCACAAAGTCAGTAATCTGCCAGAAAAACGAGTTTGCATATCTCTAAGTTTCTAGCCAAAATCAAGCCATGCAAGAGAAGATAGGCTCATATACAAACATATACATCAACTACAGAGGTAAATATACCCATATGAGAGCATGCATGTAAGCTTTGAAAGCATTTAAAAGAGTCTAACCCTCACCTTAGCCTATTGATAGATGAAGATGCTCAAAAGCTCTTGAAAATGCACAAAAGGGTCTTCTTTCCTTGCTTGGCCGAGAGATAGCTTGTTGTTCTTTAATTCCTAGCTTAGTTAGTATATTCTTAGTGTGTGAATGTGATTAGAACAAAAATAAATGAAACAAAACTATCAAAACATACCTATAGCCGAGATAGAGAGATTTGTGAGCTTTGTGTGAGATTTCTTGCTTGTGGCTTGCAATGGTCGAGTTCCTTAGAGTCCTTGAGAGCCTAGGTGAGTCTTAGAATGTGAGCTTGAGCTATGGAGGTTCATGAAGCAGCCATGGTCGAGAGAGAGAAGATGAGAGAGCTTGAGAGCAAAATTTTTGATGTTGAAGAGTTGTGTGTGAGTGTGTCGGCCATAGGCTTTGCAAGGCTGAAAATTCTTGTCACCTTTTGCATTTTGAATTGTGAGGTGTATGGGTATGTTGTGTAGGCCGAGAAAGGTAGCTTAGGGTACGGTGTTTAGAAGTTTTTTATGCATTGTGTCATGTGTTTGTGTCATAGAATGTCTAGGCATATTTGAAATTATGCAATGCTTGATCAAATGCGAGGTATGGTCGGCCAACTGAGCTTAAAAATCTGAATTCTTTGTTTTGTCTTAAGATTTATTTATTGTAGGTTGATTGTGGTATTTGAGGTGCATGGGTTTTGCAAATAGAATAAGGAATAAAGAATGTTTAGTGATTAGTGCTTTTGTCTTTTAGTGAATTGACTTAGGATTAAAATAATAGTTAGTGGAGTTTGTAGGATTATTCTATAGTTTAGTGTTTTGTGTAGGATTCTTTATTGATTAGCGTGCGGGCACGCTTTCCTAAGCTAGGGAATGCACTACGAGGTAAGGCACGAACTACGAGACAGATGCACATATTCCAAGTAAATGCACGTAACCCTAAATGAATGCACGTAAATCAATGCAAAGCATGTAAATCAAGACACGACTCTTAACCTAGGTTAAGTCATGCAGTTCAAGGTTAGGGCACATGAAATGAGATAACGCACGCAATTCGAGGTCGGGCCTCACATCCTTCCCTCCTTAAAAGAATTTCGTCCCGAAATTCAATATTACCTTTAAAATAATGCCGGATACAGTTGCTCCATCTGGTCTCACCTTTCCCACGTTGCTTCTTCAACTCCATGGTGATCCCATAACACTTTCACCATTGGTATAGACTTGTTGCGTAACTCCCTATCTTGCTGGTTTAGGATCCGAATAGGCTTCTCTTCATAAGACAAGTTCTCCCGAAGCTGCAACGACTCTGGTTCCAAGATGTGCGATAGATCAGGGTAATATTTCTGCAACATTGAGACATGGAAGACATCATGAATATTGGAGAGGTTTTGGGGAAGTTCCAGGCGATACGCCAATTTGCCAACCTTCTCAACTATCTCAAATGGTCCTACAAATCTCGGGCTCAACTTTCCACCCTTACCATGTTTAATCAATCCCCTCCGAGATGATAACTTCAAGAATACCTTGTCGCCGACCTCAAATTCCAAATTCTGTCTCCGTCGGTCTGCATAACTCTTCTGCCTGCTTTGGACGGTAAGCATCTGTTTTCGGATGAGGTAGACATTTTCAATGGTCTTCATAAGATATGGTAAAAGGGTCGGGTCAAAAGTCTTCGTCTCACATACTTCATCCTAGTATATTGGGGATCGACACTTACGTCCATACAATGCCTCAAATGGGGCCATCCCGATAGTGGCCTGATAGCTGTTATTATAAGCAAACTCCGCTAGAGGTAGATACTTCTCCCAACCTTTTCCGAAGTCTAGAACATACTCCCTCAGCATATCCTCCAAAATTTGAATAGTTCTCTCGATTGTCCATTAGTCTGAGGGTGATAAGCTGTACTGAAACTCAACTTCGTCCCCAAAGCTTCTTGTAATCTCTTCCAAAATCGGGAAGTAAAACGAGGATCCCTATCCGATACAATACTTATAGGCATCCCATGTAACCTTACAATATCCGCTACATACATATCTCCCAGTTTCTCAGGACTATCCTCCTTGTTCTTCGGTAAGAAGTGTGCTGACTTAGTCAATCTATCCACAATGACCCAAACGGCATCATGACCCTTTTGTGGCCTGGGCAGGTCCATGACAAAGTCCATAGTTATATGTTCCCATTTCTATCGGGGAATTTCCAATGGTTGTAGTAAACCTACCGGTCGTTGATGTTCTACCTTGACCCTCTGACAAGTTAAACACTGTGCCACAAACTCGGTAATTTCTCTCTTCATGTTATTCCACCAATAGTATTGCTTCAAGTCCTAGTACATCTTTGTTCCACTGGGGTAAATGGTGTATCTTGAGTTATGGGCTTCTTCAAGAAACTTCTTTTTCAACTCTAGGTCATTAGGGACACAAATTCGACTCCTGAACCTCCAAATACCATCATCATGAAATTTGAAATTTGCGTTGCTTTCCTTGATCTTCTAAAACTGTTGGTCCTTCTGTTGGGCCTCTCGAATCTCAGACAACAAGGTCGATTGAACTTGTGTAGTGGCAAATAGTAACCCTTTTTGAGTCAATTGCGGCTTCCACAAAAATGCTTCATCTAACATCTCCCACACCTTAACCTCCAATTTTGCCATACTCGCCTTCCGGCTTAAGGCATCTGCTATCACATTCGCTTTACCGGGCACGTAATTGATAGTGCAATTATAATCATCCAAGAGCTCCATCCACCGTCTTTGCCTCATGTTCAACTCTTTTTGTGAGAACAAGTACTTCAAACTCTTGTGATTCGTAAACACCTCAAACTTGTTACCCCACAGATAGTGACTCCATTTCTTTAGTGCAAACACAATAGCCTCTAGCTCCAAATCATGCGTCGGGTAATTCAATTTATACGGCTTTGGCTTCCTAGAGGCATACGCAATCACTCTACCATTCTGCATCAAAACACAACCCAGACCTTCCTTAGAAGCATCGCTATAGATTACGAAGCCTTGACTTCCTTCAGGTAATGCAAGAATAGGTGCGGTCGTCAATCTTGTCTTCAGCTCCTGAAAGCTATTCTCACACTTGTCATCCCACACGAACTTTGTATTCTTCTGAGTGAGCTTTGTAAGCAGTCCTGTAATATTTGTGAAATCCTTCACGAACCTCCGATAATAGCCAGCTAAACCAAGAAAACTCCGAACCTCTGTGACATTTTCTGGCTTCCTCCAAGACATCACCGCTTCTATCTTTGCTGGGTCCACCGCTATTCCTTCCTGGGATATGATGTCTCCCAAGAATGCAATCTACTGCAACCAAAATTCACATTTGCTAAACTTTGCATACAATTGATGCTCCCGAAGTTTCTGCAATACCAATCGTTGTTCATGCTCAACCTCGGATTTTGAGTATACCAAAATGTCATCAATAAAGATCACCACAAATTGGTCCAAGTAGGGTTGAAACACCCTATGCATTAAGTCCATAAAAGCTGCAGGGGCATTAGTCAGCCCAAACGGCATAACCACAAACTCATAGTGCCCATATCTCGTCCTGAAAGCCGATTTAGGAATATCCTCCTTTTTGATCCGTAGCTGATAATATCCTTGTCTCAAGTCAAATTTTGAATACACTTTAGCTCCTTGAAATTTGTCAAACAACTGATCGATTAATGGAAGTGGGTATTTATTCTTGACGGTCACTTGGTTCAATCCTCGGTAATCGATGCATAGCCTCAACGTTTCGTCTTTCTTCTTTACAAATGGGACTGGTGCACCCCACGAAGAAGAACTCGGTTGAACAAACCCTTTCTTCAACAATCCTTTCAATTGGTCCTTCAATTCTTGTAGCTCGGCTGGTGCCATATGATAGGGAACTTTAGATATCGGCTGGGTGCCAGGCAGTAATTCTATTACAAACTCGATCTTCCGATCCGGAGGTAAACCTGACAATTCTTCTGGAAACACATCAGCATATTCTTTAATCACCGGTATCTCCTCCAACTTCACTTTGTCCGATGGCTTATTGATGAGGTAAGCTAAGTATTCGCTACACCCTTTTCTCAAGGATTTCACTACTTTCGTAGATGAAATGATAGAACTCCCGGTGAAGTCTCTTCGACCCATTACCTCCAATGTTGGTTGACCAAGTGTCTGGATTGTTACAATCTTCGTCCGGTAATCTAGTTGGGCATGATGCTTTACGAACCAGTCTATCCCTAAGATGAATTCGTAGTCTTGAAAGGGTAACACTATAAGATTGGCAGAGAATTCCCTATCCTTAATTTGAATTTTACATGCTTTACAAGCTGAGCTAGTAACACGTTTAGAACCCATCGGAGTATTGACTTCTACTTCATAAGGTAAACATTCAACTCGTAATTTTACACGTTGCACACATAAGGGAGTAATAAATAAATGAGTAGCACCTGGGTCAATTAGCACCCTAACAGGTTGATTCAGTATCAAGAATGTACCTTCAACAACAACAGTCTCCTCATGAAGCTCCTCGTATTCAATAGCATAAGCTCAGGCCGGAACTCTAGGAACTGGAGTCTTACCTCTACCAGCTGGTTTATTTTTATTTTGTCCCCCTTGCCATTTAGGGCAATCCTTAACCTGGTGTTGATTGCTGCCACACCCCACGCATCGACATGATTTTCTCCAGCATTGGGTCTCTGTATGACCCTTCTTGTTACAGTAAGAACAGGTGACAGTCTGAGTAGCAGGTGAACTACCTGTGGATCCACGGGTAGAAGAGGCTGATGGTACTTTAGACGGGCCACGGTTATTGACTGGTCTGTTCTGGCTCTAGCCTTGACTGCGACTCTAAGTCTGGAAGTTCCTCTGTTGTCCTTGAGGCTGGTAAGGTTTCTTATTCAGTTGACTCGAACCGGCTCTATCAAGTTTCCTCTTCTCAACTCGGGAAGCAGCATCAAAGAGAGCAGAATATGTAGTAAAGTATTGTGAAGCCAAGTGATCCTGAATTTTTGGCCTCAACCCATTCATAAATTTCCACATCTTCGCCTCAGGGGTACTGACCATGTATTGTGCATAGCGGGACAGTTTGTCGAAGTGGGCCTCATACTGAGCCACTGTCATGTTGCCCTGAGTCAAGGTCATAAACTCTTCAATCCGTCTCTACCTCGAAACTGCAGGTATGTATTTCTCCTTGAAGGCCTTGATGAAGTTACTCCACAAGCGAGGTGTACGATCATTTTCCCAAAGTGCCTCCACAGTGTGCCACCAATGCTCAGCATCCCTGTGTAACAGGTACACATCAAACTCGATCTTCTCTTCGTCTGTATAAACAAGTGGCCTGTAAATCCTTTCAATCTCAGACAGCCAAGCCTCTACCTTTTCATCATTAGCTTCCCCGAAGAATTTGGACGGGTAAAAATCAAGGAATTCCCGCATCCTGCTGTTTCTCCCATTGTTACCACCATTCTTGTTGTTGTTACCACCAGCTCTATAATTGTTGTTGTTATGAGCTACTTCACGTGCTTCTTGACATTCCATCACTCGCGACACGCGATCCATAGCACTCGCCATCATGTTAAACATAGCCATGCCGGGATTAGTTTGGTGAGCATCTCCGGCTTCTTGAGGCTTATTTCCCCTATTGGTATTGCGGGTACTAGGGCCAGCCATCTATAGGCACATATTATTATGCACAATTTATTGGGATACCACAAGACAAGAAATTAATGTATAGAATATGCAACATACAATTTCACATAGACATATAATTCTCAAAACAGTTAAGACACGTTAATCACATAAGCACGTAGAAACAAGGAAGGCATATTTAACATTGGCACACATTAACACACATAAACAAGTCATCATAACTATCTTAGGGCTTCTACCCATGGTCCGAGAGTTAAACCCGGCTTAAGCAATCTAAGCTCTGATACCATTAATATAAGGTGTCACGCCCCAACCCATCCTAAAGAGGTTAGACTAGGGTGTGATCTAATCATTTACACCATTTCACACACTTAATCATTTGTTAAGATTTAACACTTAACGTTAGCCTAAGAGTCCGAAAGATTTCCCGAAAACCGGCAGCATAACGGCTATATTTAAGACTTTTGGTTTGACCTGAATTTCTAAATGCCTCAATATACCAATCATTAATTCAATTCCATTAAGAACTTCTATTTGGTCATCAACCGATATACCTACTAGTTTATCTTGAAAGTCTTGTTTCATTAATAAGCCTAGCATGATGACTATATCTCGTTTACTTGTTGATTCCTATAGCGCAAGTACCTGTTGATCTTTAGCTTACTATTGAGTACCTAGGTGAAATTAGATAGAGTTACATCATTTGATTTCTTCACCTAGTGATTGAGTTGCCTATGGTAGTTACTGAATCAAAATAGTAATAGCAACCCACAAAATAGCATGTCATCTAATCATAATCAGTACAAGCCAAAATTAGACCCCAAATTACGACGGGGGTCATTTACAACAACAACAAACAACATAAGAAATAGTCTTCAACACAAACATATCATTCACAAAATAGCCACAGTCAAGCAAGGAACGTAAGACAAGCAATCACTCCAAGGAGTCATCAACAAGCACGTTCTCCTCGGGTACCTGTTCCTAATCTTCTTCACCTGTGATGATAAAATAGGGTGAGTCCTTATGAACTCAGCGAGGGGGAATGAGAGATAATGTTTTGAAACTCTTTTCCCGTTAATCTCATGAAAATCTCCTTTTGAAAACATGTCACGTTGTACAAATAATAAAGTACGCAAAGTATAAGAATCAATTTGAACAACAGATACAATTACCAATCATTTCAAGGATACGGTGAGCTTTTGCTCTCAAGTTCAATCGGTGAGCATTTGCTCTCAATATCATCTTTGATAACAATTGTTGCAGCCGGCTTCAATCATCCACTTATCGCTCCCAATTGGGTGTACTCCAGATGTACCCCGAAATCCTACGACCCAACTCTCCGAGGGTGGAATGCCAAGCGAGAGAGGGAATTGGACCATGGTAGTCACGGGAGCACCGGCAAGCCCTATGCCGCCCGGCGTTCGTGAAACACTATGTAACACCCCGATCCCTCTCGAGACTGGTAGTTCTATCTATCAATCTAATCACAACCCAAATCCAAACCCGGGCATAATTTTTAGGGAAAACGGACGGAGTCTCCCCTGTTTCTAGGCAAAAAGCAAACCTGCGACAGCATATAAGTGGACCAATACCATGTCCAAACATTCAACCACCTCAAGGCCATCCGAGCCTTGTTCTCAACAAGCAACCACAAGCAAATATACATACATTTCCAATTTAAAAGTTAACCTATCTCTTTACATTTTTGACAAGTACATTCAAACTAGACAATTAAACCATACTAAGCTACTGCATAAAATAAACTGTCATGCCATTCTAACTCTTTTCCTTTGGACATTACAAACATGCATTGAAGTTAAACTATGCTAACTGATCACAGAAACTAGCTTATCAATTTACCTCAACTACCTAGCTAGATTTAAATTACATTTCTTTTAACAATAAATACATACAACATATGAAAGCATACATCTTACAAACTTCGACACTCAAGCCACATAGGCACGCAAGACAACTCTTCAGGCAACGAACTTTCACGAAATCACGAACTTTCCAGCTAACAAGACATTGAAATGTGGTGGTGAGGAGTGAGTATACACAACACGTATACTCAGTGAGGGTGAGACAGATATCGAATTGGAGAGAAAGAAATTCGTGCAATGCAAATAAGACAGTTAAGCAATATAACCGATAAGTAAGCAATCGAGACAAACAATCAATAAAATAAGCAATTACTGATAGCATTAACACAGTCATTCAAAGCTATACCACACTCTGAAGGCTATGGTTCACTCTTACGAGCAATATACCATTTCACGAGTGATACATCAATCTCGAGCTTGATGTTGACAACAATGACAATAAGCGCGCAACCACCTTATAACACCAGTTTGGAATACCCCGGAAGTATCCATCAATTCTACGACCCAAAATTTCCCTGGGAGGCAACCCAAGCGAGAAGAGGGAATAGCTACGGAGCTAGAGCAACCAACACTGGCAACCCGAGGCTACCCAGAGAGGCCCATCACTCACGCGCTGGACACTATGCAATGCAAGACTCGATACAAGGCAATAAACGAGCGATAGCACAACAATACAAACTAGTGACAACAAACGAGATAACAAGCAATCACAATCAATACTAGCATTCAACTAACTTTTCAAGCATAACAAGCAATAATAAGCAACAATAACACCAATTAAATAAGTAACAGCAGTTCAAACACGAAAACAACAAATATCACTATTCAATCCCTAACTTCCAAAGACAATTACGAGCAAACGAGCTACGGGATTAGGAAACCGATTTCACTACATTCACTCAGGCACTACAAGACACGTTTCTATGTCACTAAGCTTCACTTTCTCACCCAAGACCCGAAAGTCCACCTACTGCGTTTGAACTACAACTATGCTAACCAGTCATTCAATCAACGCCACAACAGCGCCAAAAGTGCTTCCATGCCCTCAATTGCGAAACCCCCAACTCAATTCGAGCATGGTCAACTTTTGGTCAAACGGCCCATTTACGTTTCTTTGTCTAATTTTCAATTTTAACAAAGGCCGATCCATTTTTATTTCACATTTTAGCTTTCTATCACTAATGACACCTATCCAAATCAAGCAATCGCAATTCGGATCGAAATCCAAAATTCTAGGGTTTACTATTCATAATTCACTATTCATGTTCTTCCCCAATTTAAAATACGCTGTTTCGACCGTAAAAATTGCTAAATAACAAACAAGCAATGCTCTACGAACCCTAAGCAAGCTATTTCAAGCAATAACAGGCATTATAACGCGATAAATATCAAATCTGAAAAATTGACTCAAAAATCAAATTCGTATTAAAATGCACAAAAGTGTGAAAACCTTCACAGAGATTGAAGACCAAGACCCGCAAGGACCCGAGCCACGACCCCCGAGCAGTTCCATGCACGATTATAGAAGAAATTGAAAGCAAAATCATTTTTTTCCTCTTGAAAACCATTCGGCCAAGGGGGGAGGGACACAAGGGTCATTTTTGGTTTTGTTTTGAGTCATTTTTGCCTTGTTTTTTAATTTAAAAGATGACAAGGGCATTTTGGTCATTTACAAAATCAAACTTTAATTAAAAATAGTCAAATAAGCTTATTTTGATGCCATTAAATCTAATTCAAGTTAAAACAATGCAATTAAATGAAAAATAACTAAAACTAGTTAAATTAAGCTAAAAACATTTTTCACTAAATTCGAAAAATATTCCTCTAACTCTTATTTTCGAAATTCTACGATCGAATGGTCAATAATCGATCGCTAATAAAGTGATAAGCAATAATATAAAACTTTAATTCTTTGAAAAGTAGAATAGTAGAATAGTTTAAAATTCACTCCGGCTCGAAGTTACTTTCCTTATTTATTTGAAAACCGAGTGATTTTAATGCAAAACAACCAAAACCGATTATTAAAATAATCAAAACAATCAAGGTAATCAATATTCATTTAAAATAATTCATTTAACTATTTCTAGAACATTTTAAAGAATTATGAAGTTAATGTTAAGTTACAAATAAGCAAATAAATATAAACATGTAATCAATTGCAATTAAATATTAACATTTAAGATGGCACTTAATTAAATACAAGAGAATAAATTCAATTACTATAATTAATAGAAGTAGATAACAACCTTTCAATTATTCAATATACAATTACTAAATGCTTCCAAGAGAAATATGAAAATAATG
>CM075770.1:11417500-11442500 GCA_037974665.1 Ehretia macrophylla
TGATGTAGAATTGTGCTAGGTGTGCTAGAATGCCTAAATGCATGGTTTGTTTGGGTTGCGTAGTGGAAAAAATGAGAATTATGGCTTTGGAAAAGTCGGGGTCGTTTAGGTCGACTTTGGCGTTTTCTTGTTTTGCGTGTTGGCATTGTATCGGGAGGCCATGGAAGCACTTTTGGTGCGATTATGGCGTTGGTTGGGTGTTTGGTTGTTATAGTTGTTGTTCAAACGAGAAAGGGAGAAATCGGGGCTTTGCGCGAGTTCTAGGGTAAAGTAAGGTTTCGGGGTCTTTAGACGTGCCTTATGGTGACCTAGGAGGTTTGGCGAAGTCGGTTTCCAGAACTCGTGGCTCGTTTGGAAATAGTAGTGTTTTGATAGTTGGGGCCGATTTGTGTTTTTGTGTGTTTTCTTGACTTTATGCCTATAGAATGCTTAGGGTTGCTTGAAATACTTGTTTGAATTGATTTGGATTGAAATGCTTATCAATTGCTGCTATTGCGTGAGAGAGTAACCTACTTTGTTATTCTCTCACGTGTGGCTTTATCGCTTGTTTATCGCCTTGTATCGAGTCTTGCATTGCATAGTGTCTCGCGCGTGAGTGATGGGCCTTCTGGGTAGCCTCGGGTTGCCAGTGTTGGTTGCTCTAGCTCCGCTACTATTCCCTCTTCTCGCTTGGGTTGCCTCCCAGGGAGTTTTGGGTCGTAGGTTGATGGATACTTCCGGGGTATTCCAAACTGGTGTTATAAGGTGGTTTGGGCCGGCGCGTCATCGTTAAAGTCATCGTAATCGTGATCGGTACATTACTCGCTCGAGTGAACCATAGCCTTCAAAGTGTGGTATAGCTTTGATTGGTTGTGTTAATGCTTTCTTTAATTGTTTAATTGTATTGTTGTTTATATTGTATGCCTTTTATTGATTGTATTGCTTAACTGTACCTTTTTGCATTGCACGCTCTTCTTTCTCTCCACTTCGATATCTGTCTCGCCCTCACTGAGTATACGTGTTGTGTATACTCACTCCTCACCACCACATTTCAGGAAATGCCATGTTAGCTGAAAAGTTCATGATTTCGTGAAAGTCCGTTCTTGAAGAGTTGTCTTGCGTGCCTATGTGACTTGAGTTGTCAAAGTTGTAAAGTTATATGCTTTCATATGTTGTATGTATTTAATGCCAAAATTATGTAATTTAAGTTTCATTAGATTGTTGAAGTAGTTTGATAAGTTAGATTATGTATCTAGTTATTATAACTTAACTTCAAATGCATGTTTGTAATGTCCAAAAGAAAAGAACTAGAATGGCATGATAGTCTATTTTATGTAGTAGTTTAGTATGGTTTAATTTTCAAGTTTGAATGTACTTGTCAAAATGAAAAGAGATAGGTTAGCTTTTAAATTTGAAATGTATGTATACTTGCTGAGTTTAAATTGTTGAGAACCGAGGCTCGGATGGCCTTGAGGAAGTTTTGTATGGTTGGACACGGTGTTGGTCCATTTAAATGCTATTACAGGTTTTACATTTTGCCTAGAAACAAGGGAGGCTCCGTCCGTTTTCCCTGAAAATTTGCCCGGGTTTGGTTTGTGTTGTGATTAGATCGATTGATAGAACTCCCGGTCTCGAGAGGGATGGGGGTGTTACAGGTGGTATCAGAGCTTGTTTAGCTCATAAGCCGGGACAGGGTCCTCAGTCTGGTGGGTAGTGGTCCTTGAATGTGTGCTTGCTAAGTGTGTCTTGAAAGTGTATGCTTGTATGTGAGATTATGTGTCTTGACATGAATGTGTGCTCCTATGTGATATAGTTATGTGTTATGTGTTAATTGTGTGCTAAGTGAAGTAAAGTGTCTAGTTGTGCATTGAATTGACCTATCGAATCGACCTCGTGGATTGTTATTTGCTTGAAGTATTGCTTGTAATGTGTGTTTTAAAATGTCTTGAATTGATTATGTTATGCTTGACTTGATTGCCGTGCTTGAGTGACTTTGTTGAATAAACTATTTTGTAAACTTGCTTGCATAATAGTTTAAGGCATATGTATAACTGTGATATATTGGCATTCATACATGTCCTATTGAAATGGTAAGTAAGTCATCTTCCTCCCCTGAAGAAAGTGGTTCACCGCTGGCTTTTCAAGGTGTATGGATTGGCAAGAAATGAATGGCATTTGACTAGCCTTGATTTGGGAGTTGGTGTTTGTCTTTGGAGCTCAGTTATTGGCAAACTTCTAAGATTCTTCCTTGTGATTGGCAATCATAAAAGAGTAGCTTTCTTTTGGGATTCTATTTGGTTGTTGTCTGGTGGCATTCTTTGGTTTCTTATTGGGTATTCTTTGGGGACTTCTGTTGGCATTTCTTGGTGGATTTGGCTATTGGGATTTTAATCAGCCTTACTGCACAGTATTATCTGTGGTATATGTGTCTTGATCTTTATTGGTATAATACTGGCATCTCTGATTGGAAATTCTTCAATGGTATTTTATGGAATTCTCAGTGGCCAATTATTTAGTATTTACTTATTGGGCAAACTTGGCTACTTTCTTATTGGAGTATTGTTCGGGTATTTTCTTCGGCATCCCTTCGTTGGTTTGGTAACTGGAATCCCTATCAGACCCATTATCTCATATTACTTACGGTATTCTTTGGAATTCTTATTGGGCATTCTACTAGTATTTTCCTTATTGGCATTTAATGGAAGATCCTACACTTGGAATTCTGATTGGACATATTATTTTGTACTGTTTATGGTTTCTCCTTCGGTCTTTCTACTCAGGGGAATCTCTACTTGCTATTTGATTAAGATGTTGCGGTAGGAACTCAGTGATTGGAAGATTTCATTTAGAGATTGGCCTTTGGTATTCTTCTCTATATTCCTTTATAGAACTTTTAGCTGGGTCTATTTACAGTAATCAGCACTGCATGAGGTGCATCTACTCTGGTTATCTCTTAACTTTCTTATTGGGTACTTGTTAGACTTCTATTGAAGATTCTTAAGTAGGGCATTCCTTCGGTACTCTTCTTGCCATTAGTATGTGGTATTGATAACATCTACAGTATCTTTGCTTTAGTCTTTGTTGGTATTATCTCGGCTCTCTTGGTTGGAATTTATTATTCTTCGGTATTCGTGTCAACGGGATTCTTGTACGGTATCTACATTTGAGCCTTTATTTGGCGTTACCACTTGGCATTTCTACTTGAATTTTCCTATTGGTCATCTTGATGAAATACTTGTTCAGTAGCTAATGAAGATTAGTCAGAATTGGATTTCAGTGGATGCAGAGTTTTATTGGAAGAAGAATTGCGAGGACGCAATTGTTTTAAGCGGGGAAGGATGTGATAACCCGAACCCGGCATGCATTTAATGGCATTTAATTGCATTTAACTAGTGACATCTTAAATGTTAGCATTGGATTATGTGTTTACTTTTAGTTGAACATTTATTTGTAGCTCTATTTTCATATTTCTTTTAGAAGTAACTAGAATAATACTTGAGCTAATTATTCTA
Source organism: Ehretia macrophylla (assembly GCA_037974665.1). Classification (NCBI taxonomy): domain Eukaryota; kingdom Viridiplantae; phylum Streptophyta; class Magnoliopsida; order Boraginales; family Ehretiaceae; genus Ehretia; species Ehretia macrophylla. Next base: position 11,420,992 of record CM075770.1, read on the forward strand.
ACGGAATATCAACAATTTTTCATATTGATGTCAATCGGTTTTATTTTTCTTGCACTTAAAGGCTCGGTTTTCAATTAAATGAAAAGTAGCTCCGAGCCGGAGTAAATTTTAAACTATAATGCTTTTCAAAATGATATATTTCTTAGATTCTTCGAGATTTAATTGTTATTCTTTTGTTGTCGCAACGTGCATTGCATATCGAGAGCGTTAGCTAGGAAAACGGATTCCAGTCCTCAGCAAATAGTGAAACTAGTATTTAGATGACTTAAATTTTATATTTTAATTGTTACTAGCTAGAATTAATTTTGGTGTTAGTTATTTAGCTTAAAAATGCACAAAAATAAGCCATTTTGACTAGTTTTAAGTTGTTTGACCAACCTTGACCAAAGCTTTGACCCTTTTGACCTTATCATCTTTTTAATAGCCTAATTTAGCACAAAATAAAGGAAAAAAACAGAACTGAACATCAGCTTAGCAGGGCCGAAAATATGAGGAAAGAAAAAAAAAGATTTCAAGCCAAAATCTTCATTTCTTCGCGGGAGCTTGCACGGGGTGATTTCCGAGGCATCCTACGAGGTCTTCCTAGCGTCTAGGAACGTCTAAGGTGAGGGAAGCATGTTATTTGCGCATTTAAACGTTATGTATGTTAACTTTGTAAATTTTGAGATTTATCCGTAGGTTGTTATTTAAAGCGATTTGATGCTTCTAGAATGTTCCTTGGCAATTGTAGAACGTGTATTTATAGCTTTTTAACATTTTCTGCAGTTAAATGTTGTGATTGCAAATTAAATTGTCAATTGAATAGTGTTTTGTGAATAGTAAAACCTTGAAACGTTGAAGTTGCGCTGTTATGCTTTCTGTTGATGTAGAATTGTGCTAGGTGTGCTAGAATGCCTAAATGCATGGTTTGTTTGGGTTGCGTAGTGGAAAAAACGAGAATTATGCCTTTGGAAAAGTCGGGGTCGTTTAGGTCGACTTTGGCATTTTCTCGTTTTGCGTGTTGGCATTGTATCGGGAGGCCATGGAAGCACTTTTGGTGCAATTATGGCGTTGGTTGGGTGTTTGGTTGTTATAGTTGTTGTTCAAACGAGAAAGGGGGAAATCGGGGCTTTGCGCGAGTTCTAGGGTAAAGTAAGGTTTCGGGGTCTTTAGACGTGCCTTATGATGACCTAGGAGGTTTGACGAAGTCGATTTCCAGAACTCATGGCTCGTTTGGAAATAGTAGTGTTTTGATAGTTGGGGCCGATTTGTGTTTTTGTGTGTTTTCTTGACTTTATGCCTATAGAATGCTTAGGGTTGCTTGAAATACTTGTTTGAATTGATTTGGATTGAAATGCTTATCAATTGCTGCTATTGCGTGCGAGAGTAACCTACTTTGTTATTCTCTCACGTGTGGCTTTATCGCTTGTTTATCGCCTTGTATCGAGTCTTGCATTGCATAGTGTCTCGCGCGTGAGTGATGGGCCTCTCTGGGTAGCCTCGGGTTGCCAGTGTTGGTTGCTCTAGCTCCGCTGCTATTCCCTCTTCTCGCTTGGGTTGCCTCCCAGGGAGTTTTGGGTCGTAGGTTGATGGATACTTCCGGGGTATTCCAAACTGGTGTTATAAGGTGGTTTGGGCCGGCGCGTCATCGTTAAAGTCATCGGAATCGTGATCGGTACATTACTCGCTCGAGTGAACCATAGCCTTCAAAGTGTGGTATAGCTTTGATTGGTTGTGTTAATGCTTTCTTTAATTGTTTAATTGTATTGTTGTTTATATTGTATGCCTTTTATTGATTGTATTGCTTAACTGTACCTTTTTGCATTGCACGATCTTCTTTCTCTCCACTTCGATATCTGTCTCGCCCTCACTGAGTATACGTGTTGTGTATACTCACTCCTCACCACCACATTTCAGGAAATGCCATGTTAGCTGGAAAGTTCGTGATTTCGTGAAAGTCCGTGCTTGAAGAGTTGTCTTGCGTGCCTATGTGACTTGAGTTGTCAAAGTTGTAAAGTTATATGCTTTCATATGTTGTATGTATTTAATGCCAAAAGTATGTAATTTAAGTTTCATTAGATTGTTGAAGTAGTTTGATAAGTTAGATTATGTATCTAGTTATTATAACTTAACTTCAAATGCATGTTTATAATGTCCAAAAGAAAAGAACTAGAATGGCATGATAGTCTATTTTATGTAGTAGTTTAGTATGGTTTAATTTTCAAGTTTGAATGTACTTGTCAAAATGAAAAGAGATAGGTTAGCTTTTAAATTTGAAATGTATGTATACTTGCTGAGTTTAAATTGTTGAGAACCGAGGCTCGGATGGCCTTGAGGAAGTTTTGTATGGTTGGACACGGTGTTGGTCCATTTAAATGCTATTACAGGTTTTACATTTTGCCTAGAAACAGGGGAGGCTCCGTCCGTTTTCCCTGGAAATTTGCTCGGGTTTGGTTTGGGTTGTGATTAGATCGATTGATAGAACTCCCGGTCTCGAGAGGGATGGGGGTGTTACACAAGTGCTATGCCCAATGATGCCTAAGTGCTATGTGCTATGCCTAAGCGCTAACGAGCCCACTGCTAGCTGACCCCGCGCATCGCCTCGATTGCCCAAGTGTTAGACAACCTATGCTTGCTTCGTAAGAGATGGCAAAAAATTTGAATCCGAACTTTTGTGTTGTCGGCCCGCCGAGGTGCCTAACGTTCTTCACTTAGCATTAACGGTGAATGAGGTTATGTTGCCCCTATCTTCGGCACCGCTAGGCACATTGGTGAACGGTTGCGGCACGACTACCCACGGTACTGCACGACGGCGCACGATTGGGCCTCGGATGAGGCACGTACTTGGGGCCTCGGATGAGCCATAGCTTGGCACGCAGTTGGGGCACTGCTTGGCAAGTAGTGGGGTCGTGCATAGGGCACGATGGGGCAAGCAGTTAGGCCACGTGGGGCGCATGCATGGGGTACCCATGCCGCACGAAGGTGCGCACATGGGGCTCCCGTGCCGCACGATGGTGCACGCATATGGCCTGCAAGCCGCAAGAAGGTGCGCGCATGGGGCGCCCATGTCGCACAATGGTACGTGCATGAGGCACCCATGCGGCACAAAAGTGTGCGCATGGGGCGCGCATGCGGCACCATGGTGCACACATGCGGCCCACATGCCGCAAGAAGGTGCGTGCATAGGGCACCCATGCTGCACGATGGTGCTCGCATGCCGCATGAAAGTGCGCGCATGGGGCGCCCATGCCACACGATGGTGTATGCATGGGGTGCCCATACCGCCTGATGGTGCATGCATGCCGCACGAAGGTACGCGCATGGGGCGCCCATGCCGCACGATGGTATGCGCATGGGGCGCCTATGCTGCCCGATGGTGCACGCATGCCGCACGAAGATGCGCGCATGCTGCACGATGGTGTGCTCATGTGGATCGTATGCCGCACGAATGTGCGGGCATGGGGCACCCATTCCGCAAGATGGTGCGCGATCCCGCAGGACGATGCGTACATAGGGCGCCCATACCGCCCTATGGTGTACGCATGGGGCGCCCATACCGTGCCAAGATGCGCGCATGAAGCTCCCATGCCACACGATAGTGCGCGCATGGGGTGCCCATACCGCTTGATGGTGCACGCATGGGGCGCGCATGCCGCACGATGGTGCCCGCATACGTCCTGCATGCCGCACGAAGGTACGTGCCTAGGGCGCCCATGCCGCATGATAGTGTGCGCATCTTGCGCGCATGCCGCACAATGGTGCGCATATGTGGCCCGCATGCGCCACGAAGGTGCTCGCATGGGGTGCCTGTGCCGCACAATGGTACGCACAATTGGCGCGCGCGCTGGCGCTCAAGGGGCATTCTTAGGGCACTGTTGGGGCATGGCTGGGGCACTGTTGGGGCACGGCTGGCGCACTATAGGGGTATGCTTGGGGGACGATGGGGGATGTTGGGGGACGGCTTTGGCACTATTAGGGGACGTTGGGCCCGACGGGCAATGTTAAGAATTCGGGGGTATTGGGCATGCGGAGTGCATTATGACACGAATGTGGACATTGATATCCTTTTACAAGTGGTTTTCGAATCTATGAAGTAGTCTTAACCTTTGCCTTGTCCGACAAACAGTTCGTCACATTTGTGAGGTGAAATAGATTAATCGGGTTCCCAATCCATCCAAAAAAAATTTTAACGCCAAACACAATGTAAACAAATTAATTTATGAATTAATATAAATTTTCTAGAATTCTTCAGTATTTTTTTGATTTTTCCCTATTTTTCATAATTTTTAAATATTAAAAATTAATATTTCGAAAAAAAAATATTTTTGAATATCATTTAACAAATTGATGTATGAATTAATATACTTTTTCTGAATTTTTTACTATTTTTTTTGATTTTTTCCTATTTTTCAAAATTATTAAATATTAAAAAATATTTTTTCAAAAAAAATAGTCTTGAAGCATTTGGATATCATATGCTGTCAATAAGGAGCAAGTGGGGTACGAAGATCATGCCTAATGGGGCCTTTTATAGTGTAAAACACCCATTATGAATCTTTGGCAAAATGTACGCTACTGCTGTCATTTGGGTTTTTGAATCTAAATGTACTATAGGGGGGTATGTGGTGTCAAGCCTCTTGGTCGAGGTCCATGTGGGGCACGTTGTGGGCACTTCGTGGCACATTGTGGGCTATATCGTAGGCCATATTATGGGCGGGAATGCTTATCGAGAGAATCACGCCGAGTTATTGCATTGCATACCCGTGCATTCGGGCCATGCCACCCCTACCCCGCGTCCCCCGGCATGTCCCTCGACGCGGCACCAGGATGGCTAATGAGGAACGTGGTGGCTTCCCTAGCCCCTCATTATCCATCTTGGTACTGCAACACTGTTGACGTCATTAGGATGGCTAATGAGGGGGCGAGTGGTTGCCCAAGCACAAAACTAGCCATCCCCGTGCTGCCGGCTGGGAACATGTTAGGGGACATTCCCGTCCCCCGATGTGTCGTTGGGCCTGCGCGATGTGTGAATCGCCTAGTACACGAAGCCATGGCCGTTGCCGAGTGGATGCGCGCGGCCATGGTCTAGTGTCGTGGTGATCCAAGCACCACATGAGCTTGGCTGGCTCTTGGGAGACGGTGGGGGCAAGCGTGATGCGTGAATCGCCTAGCACACGTGGCGTTGGCTTTCGTTAAGCAACGACGCGAGCGTTGCGATGAGATGATTACTGATGCTTCAATATCGTGGCTATCCAAGCACCATGCGGCCTTGAAGCCGTCCCCTGGTGGGTTCTGACGTGCATATATGATGCGCAAATTGCCTAGCACACAACGCCATAGTCCTCGCTGAGTCGTAATACGACCTAAGTGGTCTAGTGTCGTGCCGACCAAGCACCACGTGGGCAGGAAGGTAGTTTGCTTGTCCTGTTCCATGCATAAGGGTGCATACAGGGGGACGGTGGAGGGCATGCGTGATACATTAATTGCCAAGCATATATGGAATTGGCTTTCGTTAAGCAACAATGTGAGCGTTACGATGAGACGATTGTTGATGCTTCAATGTCAAGGCGATCCAAGCACCATGCGGCCTTGAAGCCGTCCCCCGGTTGGTTCCAACGCGCCTGTGCGATGCGCAAATCGCCTAGCACACGATGCCGTGGTCCTCGCTGAGTCATAATGCGACGAACGTGGTCTAGTATCGTGGCGATCCAAGCACCGCGTGGGCAGAAAGTTTACTTGTCCCGTTCCATGCATGGGGGTACATATAGGGGGACAGCGGGGGACTGCGCGATGCGCGAATCGCCTAGCCCATGGCCTTGGCTTTCGTTAAGTGACGACGCGAGCGTTGTGATGAGACGATGGCTAGAGCTTTAATGTTGTGGCGATCCAAGCACCATGCTACCTCGAAGCCATCCCATGGTGTGTTCCTATGGGCCTACGTGATGCGCGAATTGCCTAGCACACGATGCCATGGTCCTCGCTGAGTCGTAATGCGATGGACGTAGTCTAGTGTCGTGGCAATCCAAGCACTGCGTGGGCAGGAAGTCCGTTTTCAGTTGGTATCTGAAGTGCGTTCACTTGGTGCTTGGTCGGGCACCATGAAGTAGGCTCTTAAGCTTGCAACGTACGGCCTATTCATGCACCTCGTGTTGTTCCTGTCCCTTGTGCCTCAGAAATTCTTCGTGGCTAGCGGTGCGTTCTCGGGCCATCTCGCCGGTTTCGTCTGCCTGAAAGGCTTCTTTGCCTAGACAGTAGGGCGGTTACCGACTTGGTAGTCTGGGAATAGCGAACGTGATAGCACGTGAGTGGTGGTCGGCTTGTATGGGTCGGTTGGATCCCTGCTTGAGCAACGACATCTGCCCCTACTTGCCTCTTCATTCGTGGGCCGAGTGCTTACGTTGCCTCGGTTGGTAAGTCGGTTTCCTGTGATGTGTACCTACAAAGAAGGCAGTCTAAAGTCACATCGTCCATCTTTTGCCTTGCGTCTGCCTCCGTGGACGACGTAAGGCAAACCCCTAAGCACGTCCCGTGTTCTACGCTGCTCACTCCAACAAGTGCGGCATACATGGCCCGTGGGGCGTCGCTCGATCTCTCGGATGCGGCACACCATGACAGTATGGGGTCCTTGGCCTCTCTTTGCCCGAAATCAGCGTTCGTCGCTAATCGCGTACGACGGTCATGCACTCGTCTCGAGCCGTCGACCCTTAAGGGACGATGTGCCTCATGCGACGTCGGCATCGGTGAGGAATGCTACCTGGTTGATCATGCCAGTAGTCATATGCTTGTCTCAAAGATTAAGCCATGCATGTGTAAGTATGAACTAATTCAGACTGTGAAACTGCGAGTGGCTCATTAAATCAGTTATAGTTTGTTTGATGGTATCTACTACTCGGATAACCGTAGTAATTCTAGAGCTAATACGTGCAACAAACCCCGACTTCTGGAAGGGATGCATTTATTAGATAAAAGGTCGACGCGGGCTCTGCCCGTTGCTGCGATGATTCATGATAACTCGATGGATCGCACAGCCCTCGTGTTGGCGACGCATCATTCAAATTTCTGCCCTATCAACTTTCGATGGTAGGATAATGCCCTACCATGGTGGTGACGGGTGACGGAGATTTAGGGTTCGATTCCGGAGATGCAGCCTGAGAAACGGTTACTACATCCAAGGAAGGCAGCAGGCGCACAAATTACCCAATCCTAACATGGGGAGGTAGTGACAATAAATAACAATACTCGGCTCAAAGACTCTAGTAATTGGAATGAGTACAATCTAAATCCCATAACGAGGATCCATTGGAGGGCAAGTCTGGTGCCAACAGCCGCAGTAATTCCAACTCCAATAGTGTATATTTAAGTTTGTTGCAGTTAAAAAGCTTGTAGTTGGACTTTGGGATGGGTCGGCCAATCTGCCTCAAATGTGCACCGGTCGTCTCATCCCTTCTTTCGGCGATGTGCTCCTGGCCTTAACTGGCCGGGTTATGCCTCATGCGCTGTTACTTTGAAGAAATTAGAGTGCTCAAAGCAAGCCTATGTGAGGCCCGACCCCGAATAACATGTCTTATCTTGATTTGCATGCCTTAGACCCAAAATTATATGACCGATCTTGGATTACGTGCCCTATCTTGGTTTTCGTGCATGCCTCGTCATACGTGCCTTGACCTAGAATTGTGTGCCCGAATCCTTGACTTACGTGCACTGACTTCAATTTTCGTGCGATACCTCAATTTGTGTGCACTGACCTTGAACTGCGTGCCCTAACCTAGGTTTAAGAGTCGTACCTCAATTTACGCGCATTTATTTAGGGTTGCATGCATTTACTTGGAATACGTGCTTTTGTCTCGTAGTTCGTGCCTTACCTCGTAGTACGTGCCCTAGACCTAAGAAAGCATGCCCGCACACTAATCAATAAAGCATCCTACACAAAGCACTAGACTATTAAATAATCCTACAACTCCACTAACTAATATTTTAATCCTAAGTCAATGCACTAAAAGGCAAAACACTAAACACTAAACATTCTGTATTCCTTTTGCAAAATTCATGCACCTCAAATACCACAATCAACCTACAATATAATAAAGCTTAAAACATGACAAAAATTCAGAATTGAACCATGCCTTGGTCGACCATACCTTGCATTTGGTGAAACATTGCATAATTTCAAACATGCCTAGACATTCTATGACACAAGCACATAACACAATGCATAAAAAAAACTCCTAAACACCCTACCCAAGCATGCCATTCTCGGCCTACACACAATGCCCATCCCTCACAATTCAAACTGCTCAAAAGATGACACAATATCAGATTTTGAAGAGTCCAAGGCCGACACATGCACTCAAAAACATCCTCAAAGCATCTTCAACCTCATTTTCCTCTCAAGACTCTCTCAGTTCCCTCATTCTCTCTCCCTCTCGGCTATGACCTTCTCTTGAACATCGAAGGCTGAAAACATTGCTCTCCACATCACTCAAGCTCGGCCATAGCAGCCCAAGCAAGCAAGAAGCAAGAAAATCTCACCCGAAGCTCACAAAACTCTTCATTTTTTGCCTAAGGTAAGTCTTGATAGTTTTATTCCATTTCTTTTGGTTTCACACACATGCACACCTTCATCACATGCTAACTAAGTTAGAAATTAAGGGAAAACAAGCTATCTCTCAGCCAAAGAAAGGAAGAAGCTCCCTTTGTGCATTTTGAAGAGCATTTGTGCATCTTTAACCAACAATAGGCTAAGGTGAGGATTAAACTCTTGTAAATGCTTTCAAAGTTTACATGCATGCTCTCATGTGGCTATATTTACCTCTGTAGTTGTTGTATATGTGTGTATATGAGTTTATCTACTCATGCATGGCATGATAATGGCAAGAACTTGAATATAGGAAAAAAACATTTTTTTCTGGCAGTTTTCTGATCTCGTAGTACGAAGTGCATTTGGCTTAGTAAACCTTGATAAAAATACGTGAAAATTGGTAGGCCACTATTTTTGTCAGTTCTTAACATTTGTTGTAGAAATAGTCCACGGCCAATTTTGACTCTAAGGCCTCCAAAATGGTCAAACATCGTGAGGTGTCTAAATCTGGAAAATTTAGAAAAATGAAATAGGTTTCTGGCAGATTACTGACTTTGTATAACGAAGTGTTTTTGACCTAGTAAATGTTGATAAAAATGAATGAAAATTGGTAGGGTGCTATATTTTTCAGTTCTGGACATTTTTTTCAGAAATAGACCAAAGCCAATTCTTATTCTAAGACCCTCAAATATGGAAAAACTCGTAATGTGTCTAAAACTGGACAGTTTTGCGTAGTCTCACGGTTTTGGCCATAACTCCTAAGTCCGAACTCCAAATGATGCGAGGTTTGCTCCTAGATTTAAATCACTCATTAAGATTCAATTTGACATTTTGTTCATGGAATTTGGATATTATTTTCTTGGATAATTTAATGTGGGAAAACAGACCATTGCAGTAAGGTTTTGCTTAGTAAAATGCTTTGAAACATGTTGTAACTTCACTTGTGGCATTGAATGCTTGGAATTGTGGAACGTAGATGTTGTGTGGAATGTTGTGGTTGGTTGAGGTTGTTTAATTTGGTTGATGCATGACTTGGGTTTAATTACGCGATAAATTGTGGCTTAATCGCATGTATAAGCACGAATTTAGGCCCTATTGCTTATGAAAACTTGCTAAGTGATGATCCTATGGTTTAATGTGTTCAATTGCGTGATTGGTAGGCTGCCTAATAAATGTTAAGTATGCTTGAAATGGTTTAAGTGTTACTTGTGGTGCTTAGCAAATGAAACCAACCACGAGCACGATCTAGTAAACCCTAATGGCCCCATAGGCTCCCGAGTCATAAACCACTCTTGTGTGTATTATAATTGATGTTGAGGAAGGTTAATAGGCTGCCTGGAATTGTCCTTATAGCTCTAGACATGATTCCCGATGATTGCATGTTGATAATTGAACTATTCTTGCACCCGGTTTTGTGTAAGTGTCGTTGCATGCTTGTATGATCTCAACACTTGATATGTGAACTAAAATGAGCTATATGACTTGTTATATGGTGATTACTTGGCTGTCCATTAAATGTTCACATGCTTCTTGTTGTACGTTTTAAATTACTCGCAAGTGCACGAACCGTATAAAGGTATAGCTTAGGCAAATACGAGGTCGATCGCTCAGAGACTTGTTCAGTTAAGATCAAATTTTAGAGTAAGATTTAGACTTCCTAATCTAGTTGGAAATATTGATATTCCAGGTTGAGATAAAATAATAAAAGACTAAACAATAAATCTAAATAAGTAAGACAATTAAAAATCCTAAGACAAAAGTAATTAATAATTTTAAAAACAAAAATAAAGTAATACTAAAAGAATATATAATGAATCTAGATGCTTAATAGATAAATTGTAAAATAAGAACAACTAATAAATTGAACGAAATAAATTAATAAATTCTAAAACGAAAACAATTAATAACTTGAGTAAAATCAATTAAAATAAACTAAAATAATAAAATATTAAAAAAGAAAATAACTAATTAAATAAAAGACAAAGGTTAAAAAAAAAAAAACTAAACAAGTGATTGTAAAAGGCTAAGGCTCGGAATCCACCTTGCTAATCCTAACGTCAACTATATTTGATCATTAATTTTTTCCAAATTAAACTACATGATAATCTCGCAGTCTAGCCTCGCTACCATGGAAAATATCATCTTTTAAGCCCTAAGTTAATGAATCCCAAAAGTATGTTTATTCTAACTTTGCAAAAGAATCTTCAAATTATTAATTGTACCCCAACTAGAAATCACAATTAATATTCGACATTAAAAATCAAAACTTTCAATTACTAAGAACTATTCAAAGCATGAGAAAAACATGATTAAACCCATCTAAGAAATTATCTCAACAATTGATGAAAGAATAAACATTAAACATGAATGATCAAGTTATGGGAAAAAAATTAATTCACAAATATAGTATCTATTAAAATTAACAAGGTTTCATCGTCACCTTAACAAGAAATTTAGCCTGACATTCTAACGAAACTAAAATAACAATTCTGAAAAATAAATATTATTTAAATAAATTAAAGTAAAGTAAAGAAAACGTTACAGAGTTTAAATGCGAAGAAACTCCAAAAGCATCCTAATGTCTCGCAGAAGAAGAAAAACTAATAAAACTAAACTAATTTTTTTATTGAATTTCTGCCGCTGTTGCTCTCCTCGCGTTCTACCTCGTTCATATGCCTTAAATAGGCACAAGTCTCTTCTTTTTTTTTTTCAACCGACCTTGGCCAATGGGCCAAGGCTTAACTTTTTCTTTCTTTTATTTTAATCTTTTCGCTTTTGTGTCCAAAGTCCAATTTGGACTTGGATGACTAGACAGGAATTTCTTTTGGCCAAGGCATTAATGCCTTGGTCAACCCTTGTTCTTTTTTCTTTTTTTTTCCTTTTGTAATTTTATTCCTTTTCAAAGTCTTTAATAAATCTTCTTCAAAGAGCTTCTAATCATTTTCTTCTTATGCAATTCTTTAAGATTTCGCTCCAAAAGCTATTTTATCATCACAACTCTTGATCTGCATGTCCCAGTGATCTTCATATTTAATGGTTTCTTCACGTACGAATAACTTTTTAACCCTGAAATATGTGAAAAAAAACCTTAAATAAGTGATAAACAATTAATGCCTTAATACTTATTAATTAAGCTCAAATTGGATGCAACAAACTCTAATTTAAATATAAAAAATATGCAAACCCCGACTTATATCACAACCCCCAATCAGCGTATTGCTAGTCCCTAGCAATTGAAGCGATATAAAAGATTATTGAAATGCAAAAATAAATGATTTTTCTTTTCTTCCCTAAACCTTCACTCAAGTCAATACACCAAGCAAAAAAACTACAATTGTTAGAGATGTTCACATATCATCAACTCAGCGTGTGTGAATGATTTAGCAAGCACAATACCAACTTCTCATCTTTAGATATCACGACTCAAGTCCCCTTTCAGAGAATACATGTCAACTCAATCCTCATAGATATTATCACTCAACAAACAACAACACTCAGAAGATAACGTGTAATACTCTCAACTAGTATATGTGAGTGGAGGAATATAGACAGATAAAAATCTCACATATAAGCATGTATGAAGGAACAGTAATGAAGAAGATATAATATATAGGCTTATGAAAGGAATACAAAAAATACTTCATATCACCCTTTTAGATCCATCACAAATAGTCAACATTGCCATGTAACCCCTAAGATCGAGTAAGGACTTTTTTAGGATGCAATGTAGGTAAAAAGGATATATATATAGGGGTTAAGGTTAAGTGGTGAACGTTGAAAGTGTCTCAAGATTACTTGGTAAATACTTTCAGCTTTCTGTTCAATACTCCTCTTCTACTTTTTCCTCATTCATATCATTCACAACTCCATCAGTCTTTCACTGACTTTATTTTCAATTTTTTTTTCTTGTACTTTTTTTTTACTTTTTGTATATTTTTTTCTTTTTTTTTTTCTGAAAAAATACACATTTCCATCACTGTTTTTCTTCCCCTCAACTATGAAAACTTCAATAACGATAGAAAACATCTCAAATAAGTCATCCTACTCCAAGAAGATAAAATCACTAGTAACAAGAGTAGCTAATGCAACTAACAAATTTAAGCTCATAATCTCCATCAATGCTGAAAGAATGTTTCCACTTTCTACTTGAAACACTTTGGGAAAATGGGTTTACGAAGGAAAGGCTAATCTCAAGGCTTAACGGGGCGACTAGCGGTTATGTAAAGAAAAGAAAAGAAAAAAAAAGAATATATTATTATAAGGCTCAAAACAAGAAACAAGGTCTAACTGTCATCTCTTAAGGATATACATGGCTTACCTAAAATTTCATGACTTCACTTCAAGTGTGACATAAAGAATTTTTAGGCAAATAAATGAAAGAATAATGAGACTATTGAACGATATAACATGAGTTTCCACAAAAGAAAATAATTAGATGGCCAAGAAAGTAACACTCTGCAATAAATGATAGGCTCAAGACTCACAAGGGTTGAAATAGTTTTCACAAATTCTCTTCAGGTTATCTCATCATTCAATCCTTCAACAAAAATTAGTATTGTGTTGCTACATGAATGTGCAAGGAGCTGAGTATGATGATAGTGAATTCCTTTTCACAAAAGCGGCTAATTAACTTGACATACAACTTAAGCTATGGCAAGGGAAAAGGAAAGGAGAAAACAAAAATAATGATGATTGCAAAATGACTCCCCACCCCTAATCAAAATCAAACATTGTCCTCAATGTTGAAAAATAAACTCTCAAATATATGCAACAATGAACAGAGAGTATAAAGAAATCGCATGAGAACAAGTTAGCTAAGAAAATAAAGTTTGTACGAGAACGTACCTGAAGCACTTGATAAGGAAAAGGAAAATAATGCCTTAAATATGCAACTATTCAGTGAAACCCAAAAAACCAAAGAAAGCAAAGCAGCAGGAAACAACAAAAATAAAAATACTTTTTTTTTACTTTTTCCATTTTTTATATATATTTTTTTTGTTGGCCGACCCTATTTACATCCCCATACAAAGGCTCTGAACTCTGGGAGGCACTAAAGCCGACTCTATGAAACAATAAAAATAATAAATCAATAAAACAGAAATAGAAAAAAGAGATAGAATTTAAATACCTGGATCCATTTAATGTCAACCAGTAGTACGACAAATCCTGTGAAACTTCAGAAATAAAGTTAACCAAGTACATTAAAAATGCGGAGGAGAGGCCATTAATTTCAAACTACCAACGTACTCAAACCCCGGTCAGTCCCCCATACTTAGGAGGGAAAGCTAGGCATTATGATTTCGGCCAGTGGTTTTACTTTTATAGTATTTATCCTAGTCAACCCCAAGACTTCCATTACACAAGATAATCCATTTTCGAGAAAATGGTAAAGCCCACTATAACCCAGTGGAGGTCCAACCTAAAGTTGGGAAAAATATAGATTGCATATAAAGTATTTTAATCCTGATAAATAGGATCATCTACCAGGACCTCTTCGATCTCTAGGTTTTTAAGTTCTAGAAATGGTTTTAATCGTTGCCCATTCACTTTAAATATATTACCATTCTGAGGATTTTCAATTTCAATAGCACCATGAGGATAGACAGTATGCACAACATATGGACCAGACCACCTAGATCTCAGTTTTCTTGGAAATAAATGTAAACGGGAATTATAAAGCAAGACTTTTTGACCATGCTCAAAAGATTTCCTAAAGATGGTAGAATCATGCACTTTCTTCATTCTATCTTTATATGACTTGGCACAATCATAAGCATCATTACGGATTTCTTCCAACTCATTGAGTTGAAGTTTTCTTTGAAGACCTGCCTTATCAAGATCAAAATTTAAAGTTCTGATAGCCAGGTATGCCTTATGCTCTAGCTCAACAGGAAGATGACATGCTTTACCAAACATTAGACGATATGGCGACATTCCAATGGGAGTCTTATATGCTGTCCTATATGCCCACAATGCATCATCTAATTTCAAGGACCAATCTTTTCGTGTAGGATTTACAGTCTTTTCTAGAATTCTTTTTATCTCCCTATTGGATATTTCAACTTGGCCACTAGTCTGTAGGTGATAAGGAGTAGCTACCTTATGAGTAATGCCATATTTTTTCATTAACTGCTCAAACACCTTATTGCAAAAATGTCTACCCCCATCACTAATGATTGCCCTTGGAGTACCAAATCATGCAAAAATGTGTTCTTTCAAAAATTTAACAACTGTTCTATGATCATTACTCCTACATGCTTTAGCCTCTATCCATTTTGACACATAATCTACTCCAACTAGAATGTAAAGATTACCAAAAGAATTAGGGAATGGCCCCATAAAATAATACCCCAAACATCAAAAATATCAACAATTAAAATTGGGTTCAAAGGCATCATGTTTTTCTTACCAATACTCCCTAATCTCTGGCATCGTTCACAAGCTCTACAATAATCATGCGAATCACAAAATATAGAAGGCCAATAAAATCCACATTGCAAAATTTTAGTAGCTGTTTTCCTAGAGCTAAAGTGACCATCACATGCATGATCATGACAAAAAGAAATAATATTTTGTTGTTCACTTTCAGGAATGCATCTTCTAATAATCTGGTCAGGACAATATTTAAACAAGTAGGGGTCATCCCAAAAGAAATGTTTTACCTCAGAAAAAAACTTGAACTTATCTTGCTTGCTCCAATGTGTTGGTAGCTGATTTGTAACCAAGTAGTTTACAATATCAGCATACCATGGTGTTTGAGAAATCTGTAGCAGCTGCTCATCAGGAAAAGACTCAACAATAGGAAAAACATTATCATCGTGCTCAATCACTAATCTAGATAGATGATCAGCTACTACATTTTCTGACCCCCTTTTATCTCTAATCTCAATGTCAAATTCTTGAAGAAGTAAAATCCATCTAATGAGTCTAGCCTTAGCATCCTTTTTAGAGAACAAATATTTCAAAGTAGCATGATCAGAAAATATGACAACTTTAGACCCTAGAATATAAGATCTGAATTTTTCCAAAGCAAAAACAACAGCCAATAGCTCTTTCTCAGTGGTGGAATAGTTCAATTGAGCATCATTCAGTGTTCTGCTAGCATAATAAATCACATGAGGAAGTTTATCAATTCGTTGACCCAAAACAGCACCAATAGCATAATCAGAAGCATCACACATAATTTCAAAAGGCACATTCCAATCAGGTGATCTAATAATAGGTGCAGAAGTCAATTCATTTTTCAGTCTATTGAAAGCTTTAATACATGCATCATAAAAAACAAAAGGTGTATCATTACCAAGGAGATTACATAAAGGTCTAGCTATCTTACTAAAATCTTTTATGAACCTCCTGTAAAATCCTGCATGGCCAAGAAATGATCTAATTTCTTTTACATTCCTAGGAAAAGAAAGATTAGAAATCAAACCAATTTTTGCCTTATCTACTTCAATGCCTTTTTCAAAAATGATATGACCAAGTACAATACCCTTTTTAACCATGAAGTGACATTTTTCCCAATTAAGCACAAGATTCTTTTCTTTACACCTAGCTAGCACCAAAGATAAATTATGCAAACAAGTATCAAATGAAGTTCCAAAGACAGAAAAATCATCCATAAACACTTCTAAAAATTGCCCAACCATATCAGAAAAAATACTAATCATGCATCTTTGAAAAGTGGCCGGAGCATTGCACAACCCAAAAGGCATGCGACGATATGCAAAAGTACCAAATGGACATGTAAATGTGGTCTTTTCTTGATCCTCAGGTACAATTGCAATTTGATTATAACCAGAATATCCATCAAGAAAACAATAATATGTATGGCCAGCTAATTTTTCCAACATCTGATCTATGAAAGGGAGAGGGAAATGATCTTTCCTAGTCATAGAATTCAACTTACGATAATCAATACACACTCTCCACCTAGTTTTCACTCTTGTTAGAACTAGCTCATCATCTTCATTTTTTACAACAGTTACACCAGACTTCTTAGGTACTACCTGCACAAGACTCACCCAATTACTGTCAGAAATAGGATAGATAACACCCACATCTAAAATTTTTAGAATTTCAGCCTTTACCACATCTTGCATGATAAGATTTAGACGCCTTTGTGATTCACGTGTAGGCTTAGCATCTTCCTCCAAATGGATTCTATGCATAACAACTGATGGACTAATACCCTTAATGTCTGCTATTGTCCAACCTATGGCCTCTTTATGCTCTTGTAAAACACTCACTAACTGAAGTTCTTGAGACTCATCTAAATCAGAAGCTACAATGGCAGGTAGTGTCTCATTAGCTCCTAAAAAGACATATTTAAGGGTATCTGGCAAAGGTTTTAACTCTAACTTAGGTGGCTTTACTACAGATGGTAATGGTGGTGATGAGGAAACGGTAAGTGGTAATGGTTTAGGCTGCCACTTATCAACATTCATGAGAGGCACAGAATCTAGCAAAGAATTAACCTTAGTAACAACATTATCAATATCCAAATCAAAACCAAAATGAGCTAAACATGCTTCTAATGGGTCAACACAACTTGACTGCACAAATGCATCATGAACTAAATCTTCAATTATATTAACTTCACAGACATCATCATTATCATCAGGCATTTGTTTACTTATATGGAAAATATTAAGCTCAACAGTCATGTTACCAAAAGAAATTTTCATGACACTATTCCTACAATTAATCAATGCATTTGATGTGGCTAAAAATGGACGACCCAAAATAACATGAGTTTGCACAGCAAGGTTATTAACAGGCTCAGTATCCAAAACAACAAAATCCACCGGGAAGTAAAAAGTATCTACCTTAATCAAAACATCCTCAACTATACCTCTCGGAATTTTCACAGATCTATCAGCTAACTGCAGTGTCATCTTAGTAAGCTTTAGCTCACCTAGACCTAATTACAAGTAAACAGAGTAAGGCAGTAAATTCACACTTGCACCTAAATCTAGCAAAACTCTCTCAATCTGATATTCTCCAATTTTGCAAGAAATAGTAGGAGATCCAGGATCTTTATACTTAACAGGATATTTATTTTGAATCACTGAGCTCACCTGTTCTGTTAAAAATGCTTTCTTAGGAACATTTGTCTTTCTTTTAGCTGTAACAAGATCTTTCAAAAATTTAGCATATGCAGGCACTTGTTTAATGGCATCCAGAAAGGGTATATTTATTTATACCTACTTGAAGACCTCTAAAATGTCACCAACCTGTGCACTGTCTTTCTTACTAAGAAGCCTATGGGGAAATAGAGCTTTAGGCGCGAACTTTTTAATTTCAGGCTCTATGACTCTAGGATATGACTCTTTAGGCTCTATAGGTGTATCATGTGATGAATGCACTCTACTTTCATTATGATCATCCTCAGAGTTTTTAGGTTTCTCTACTTTCCTATTGCTACGCTCAGGAACAGTCACATGGTTATCAATTTGCTTACCAGACCTAAGTGTAATGATGGATTGCACATGCTCCTGCCCTTAATTAGAACTAGATGCCCCATTAATAGCATATTGCCCCTTTGGATTGGGTATGGGTTGACTTGGAAAATTCCTTTCTCTCTTTCTCCTACCTGTATGGCCAATTGACCCATCTGAGTCTCTAACTTAGCTATAGCATTAGTGTTCAATTGAGTTGAATTTTTCATTTCCTGAATTGCTTGGGTCGTGGTCTGCATGAATGCTTTAAGAGACTCCTCTAGTGATGATTGTTGCCTAGACTGACCTGCAAACTGAGGTGAAACCTGAGCATGAGAGTAGTTTTGATTAGGTGGCCTAAATTGATTCTGATATTGCACTGGTGGGACAACTGGGTTACTAGAAGGTTGATTTAATTTCCATGAAAGATTTGGATGGTTCCGCAAATTAGGATTATATGTCTCCACATATGGATTAACAAATGGCCTTCCTAAATTATTAAGTGAATTCGCTTGTTCAGCATGACACTCATTATATGCAGGCATAGAAGGACACATTGCAGTTACATGCATAGGACTCGCACAAATAGAACATATTTCATTATGAACATTGTTAACAGAACCTCCTCCATTATTCACAGCTAAGGCATCTAATTTTCTTGTAAGAGCATCTAATTATCCTTTATATCTACCTCCTCACCAATCTCATACAAACCCCCTTTCTTTGCTGTCTGAACTAGCTTCTCTTTACGGTTAGAGAAATCCCATTGCTAGGAGCTCTTTGACAAACCTTCAAGAAAATTATATGCATCATCCTCTGTTAGACTCAAGAAACCCCCACCATTCATTGACTCTACCATATTCCTACTTGACTGTGTCAACCCATTATAAAAGTATTGTACTAATCTCCAAGTTTCAAAACCATGATAAGGACATTTAATTTGCAAATCCTTAAACCTCTCCCAACTTTCATAAAATTTTTCATGCTCATCTTGACAAAAATCAGTAGTTTCTCTCCTTAAAGCATTAGTTTTATTCATGGGAAAGAATTTTGACAAAAACGTTTTTAACATTGCTGCCCAAGATGTAATAGATCCAGAAGGAAGAGAATTAAGCCATGCTTTGGCCTTATCCTTTAGTGAAAAAGGAAATAGGCGCAAGCGAACAGATTCTTTAGAAAAATTTTGAAATTTAAATGTAGTACATATTTCCAAAAATTCTTTAACATGCAAATAAGGATCCTCTCTATCTAGACCATGGAAAGTGGGAAGAAGATTTATTACCTGTGGTTTTAACTCAAAATGTGCGGCTGTAGTGGCAGGCAAAACTATGCATGAAGGAGGATTGGTATTGATAAGGTGGAACAACTCCCTAAGAGGCTTAATCTCCTCTCCTTGTTGACTCATTTTAGATTCTTGTTTTAACTCAATGCTAACTAGCCTGTTTGGGTGATCACGTGCCCAAACTTTCATGCAACACAAATATCACACAAAAAGAAACAAAGAAAGAAAATAAAGAATGCACTTATTTTTTTTTTAATTTTTTTTTCGTTTTTTTATTATTATTTTTAATTATTATTATTATTATTATTATTTTTTTCAAAAAGCAATAGAACAATTAGTAGAAGAAAACCTAATCAAAAGTCTAAAAACTTATCTTATTCAAGTCCCCGGCAACGGCGCCAAAAACTTGTTGTACGTTTTAAATTACTCGCAAGTGCACGAACCGTATAAAGGTATAGCTTAGGCAAATACGAGGTCGATCCCTCAGAGACTTGTTCAGTTAAGATCAAATTTTAGACTAAGATTTAGACTTCCTAATCTAGTTGGAAATATTGATATTCCAGGTTGAGATAAAATAATAAAAGACTAAACAATAAATCTAAATAAGTAAGACAATTAAAAATCCTAAGACAAAAGTAATTAATAATTTTAAGAACAAAAATAAAGTAATACTAAAAGAATATATAATGAATCTAGAGGCTTAATAGATAAATTCTAAAATAAGAACAACTAATAAATTAATAAATTCTAAAACGAAAACAATTAATAACTTGAGTAAAATCAATTAAAATAAACTAAAACAATAAAATATTAGAAAAGAAAATAACTAATTAAATAAAAGATGAAGGTTAAAAAAAACAAGACTAAACAAGTGATCGTAAAAGGCTAAGGCTCGGAATCCACCTTGCTAATCCTAACGTCAACTATATTTGATCATTAATTTTTCCCAAATTAAACTACATGATAATCTCGCAGTCTAGCCTCGCTACCATGGAAAATATCATCTTTTAAGCCCTAAGTTAATGAATCCCAAAAGTATGTTTATTCTAACTTTGCAAAATAATCTTCAAATTATTAATTGTACCCCAACTAGAAATCACATTTAATATTCGGCATTAAAAATCAAAACTTTCAATTACTAAGAACTATTCAAAGCATGAGAAAAATATGATTAAACCCATCTAAGAAATTATCTCAACAGTTGATGAAAGAATAAACATAATGATCAAGTTATGGGAAAAAAATTAATTCACAAATATAGTATCTATTAAAATTTACAAGGTTTCATCATCACCTTAATAAGAAATTTAGCATGACATTCTAACGAAACTAAAATAACAATTCTGAAAAATAAACATTATTTAAATAAATTAAAGTAAAGGAAAGAAAACGTTACAGAATTTAAATGCGAAGAAACTCCAAAAGCATCCTAATGTCTCGCAGAAGAAGAAAAACTAATAAAACTAAACTAATTTTTTTATTGAATTTTCGCCGCTGCTGCTCTCCTCGCGTTCTGCCTCGTTCATGTGCCTTAAATAGGCACAAGTCTCTTCTCTTTTTTTTTTTTCAACTGACCTTGGCCAATGGGCCAAGGCTTAACTTTTTCTTTCTTTTCTTTTAATCTTTTCACTTTTGTGTCCAAAGTCCAATTTGGACTTGGATGACTGCACATGAATTTCTTTTAATCTTTTCCTTTTGTAATTTTATTCCTTTTCAAAGTCTTTAATAAATCTTCTTCAAAGAGCTTCTGATCATTTTCTTCTTATGCAATTCTTTAAGATTTCGCTCCAAAAGCTATTTTATCATCACAACTCTTGATCTGCATGTCCCAGTGATATTCATATTTAATGGTTTCTTCACATACGAATAACTTTTTAACCCTGAAATATGTGAAAAAAACCTTAAATAAGTGATAAACAATTAATGCCTTAATACTTATTAATTAAGCTCAAATTGGATGCAACAAACTCTAATTTAAATATAAAAAATATGCAAACCCCGACTTATATCACTTTTAAGTGTTTTACAAAGTGAATTTACATGTCAAAGCATGCCTCGTTTGTTTACTTGTCGATATGTGATCTTATAATTGCTTGGAGCCAACCTACTTTGTTGACCTCCTAATGTGAATTGTTAAAAGATATTCAATGGCTTATTTGAACATGATTACTTGGCTGCCCGTGAAAGTTTAATTGCTTCCAAATTGATATATGAAATTATTATATGTTCTTAC
>CM075770.1:11450000-11462500 GCA_037974665.1 Ehretia macrophylla
GCACACATGCGGCCCATATGCCCCAAGAAAGTGCGCGCATGGGGCGCCCATGCCGCACGATAGTGCGCGCATGCTGCACGATGGTATGCGCATGGGGTGCCCATGCCGCATAATGGTGTACGCATAGGGTGCCTATGCCACGAGATGGTCCACGCATGCCGCACAAAGGTGTGCGCATGAGGTGCCCATGCCACACGAAGATGCGAGCATGGGGCGCGCATGCATTAAGATGATGCGCGTATGTGGCCCGTATGCTGCACGAATTTGCGCATATGGGGCGGCCATGCCATACGATAGTGCCCTTATAGGGCACCCATGTAGCACGATGGTATGCGCATAGGGCGCCCATGCCGCCCGATGGTCCGCGCATGCCGCACGAAGGTGCGCGCATGAGGCGCCCATGCTGTATGAAGATGCTCGCATGGGGCCCCCATGTCGCACAATGGTGGGCTCATGGGGCACCTATGCCGCATGATGGTGCACGCATGCCACACGAAGGTGTGTGCATGGGGTGCCTATACCGCTCGATGGTGCCCGCATACCGCTCAAAGGTACGCGCATGTGGCGCACATGCCATACGATAGTGTGCACATCGTGCGCACATGCCGCACAATGGTGCGCACATGCCGCACAATGGTGCGCGCATGTGGCCTGCATGGGGCATGGTTGGGACACTATGTGGGTATGCTTGGGGGATGATAGGGGATGTTGGGGGACATATTTGGCATTACTAGGGGACATTGGGCACGACGAGCAATGTTAAGCATTCGGGGGTATTGGGCATGCGGAATGTATTATGACACGAATGTGGACATTGATATCCTTTTACAAGTGGTTTCTGAATCTTTAAAGTAGTCTTAACCTTTGCCTTTTCCAACAAACAGTTCGTCACATTTGTGAGGCGAAATAGATTAATCGGGTTCCCAATCCATCCAAATGGGGCCTTTTGTAGTGTATAACACCCATTATGAATCTCTGGCAAAATGTACGCTACTGTTGTCACTTGGGTTTTTGCATCTAAATGTACTATAGGGGGGTGTGTGGTGTCAAGCGTCCTGGTCGAGGTCCATATGAGAGAACGTTGTGGGCACTTTGTGGCACGTTGTGGGCTATATCGTGGGCTATATTATGGGCGGGAATGCCTACCGAGTGAATCACGCCGAGGTATTGCATTGCATACCCGTGCATTGGGGTCATGCCACCCCCGCGCGTACCCCGGTATATCTCTCGGCGTGGCACTAGGATGGCTAATGAGGAACGTGGTGGCTTTCCTAGCACCTCATTATCCATCTTCATACCGCAACACCGTCGACGTCATTAGGATGGCTAATGAGGGGGCAAGTGGTTAC
Organism: Ehretia macrophylla; assembly: GCA_037974665.1. Classification (NCBI taxonomy): domain Eukaryota; kingdom Viridiplantae; phylum Streptophyta; class Magnoliopsida; order Boraginales; family Ehretiaceae; genus Ehretia; species Ehretia macrophylla. The sequence goes on from CM075770.1 coordinate 11,451,350, forward strand.
CCAAGCACAAAACTAGCCATTCCCCGGCCACCGACTAGGTACACGTTGGGGGATATTCCCGTCCCCCGACGTGTCGTTGGGCCTGCGCGATGTACGAATCGCCTAGCACACGAGGCCATGGCCGTTGCCAAATGGATGGACATGCCATGGTGTGAGGCCCGACGTCGAATTACGTGCGATACCTTGATTCGTGTGTCCTAACCTTGAACTGCGTGCCTTAACCTAGGTTTAAGAGTCGTGTCTTGAATTACGTGCATTTATTTAGAGTTGCGTGCATTTACTTGAAATACGTGCGTCTATCTCGTAGTTCGTATCCTACCTCGTAGTGCGTGCCCTAGACCTAGGAAAGCATGCCCACACGCTAATCAATAAAGAATCCTACACAAAACACTAGACTATTAAATAATCATACAAACTCCACTAACTATTATTTTAATCCTAAGTCAATTCACTAAAAGACAAAAACACTAAACACTAAACATTCTTTATTCCTTTTGCAAAATCCATACACCTCCAATACAACAATAGCCCTACAATAAATAATTCTTAAAACAAAACAAAGAATTCAGATTTTTAAGCTCACTTGGCCGACCATACCTTGCATTTGGTCAAGCATTGCATTATTACAAAAAAAAAAATACTCCTAGACAACTTATGACACAACACAAGACACCATGCATAAAAAATAAAACCAAACACCCTACCCAAGCATGCCTTTCTTGGCCTACATACCATACCCATCCCTCACAATTCAAAATGCTCAAAAGATGACACAATTTCAGATTTTGAAGAGATCTAGGCCGACACACACACTCACACAAACATCAACTCTCTCAAAAAACTCTCTCAAGCTCTCTCTTTCTCTCTCATTTTCAGCCATGGCTGCAACTTGAATCTCCATAGCTCAAGCTCACATTCTAAGACTCACCTAGGCTCTCAAGGACTCTAAGGAACTCAACCATTGCAAGCCACAAGCAAGAAATCTCACACAAAGCTCACAAATCTCTCTATCTCGGCCATAGGTATGTTTTGATAGTTTTGTTTCATTTCTTTTGTTCTAATCACATGCACACACTAAGAATATGCTAACTAAGCTAGGAATTAAAGAACAACAAGCTATCTCTCGTCCAGGCAAGGAAAGAAGACCCTTTTGTGGATTTTCAAGAGCTTTTGAGCATCTTCATCTATCAATAGGCAAAGGTGAAGGTTAAACTCTTTTAAATGCTTTCAAAGCTTACATGCATGCTCTCATATGGCTATATTTACCTCTGTAGTTGATGTATATGTGTGTATATGAGCTTATCTTCTCATGCATGGCTTGATTTTGGCTAGAAACTTAGAGATATGCAAACTCGTTTTTCTGGCAGATTACTGACTTTGTGGAACGAAATATTTTTGACCTAGTAAACATTGATAAAAATGCATGAAAATTAGTAGGTTGCTATATTTTGCAGTTCGGGACAATTTTTCACAAATAGGCTAAGGCTAAATCTGACTCTAAGAGCCTCAAAAATGGCAAAACTCGTAATATGTCTAAAACTGGACAGTTTTGCGTAGTCTCACGGTTTTGGCCATAACTCCTAAGTCCGAACTCCAAATGCAACGAGGTTTGTTCCTAAATTTAAATCACTCATTAAGATTAAATTTGACATTTGGTTCACTAAAATTGGAGATTATTTTCTTGTCTAATCGAATGTGGCAAAACAGACCATTGCAATAAGGTTTTTGTTTAGTGATATGCTTAGAATCATGTTGAGACCTTGCTTGAGGTATTGAATGCTTGGAATTGTGGAACTTAGATGTTGTGTGGACTGTTGTGGTTGGTTGAGGTTGCTTAATTTGATTGATGTATGGCTTGGGATCATTAATTAATGAATGGTTTGCTTAATCGTATGTTTAAGCACGGAATTGAGGCCCTAACGCTTATGACTATTTGCTAAGAGATCATCTCATGGTTAAATGTGTTAAATTGTGTGGTTAATAGGCTGCCCGTAGTTTTCCTTATAGCTCTAAATGTGATTCCCGATGATTACATGTTGATAATTAAACTTTTCTTGCACCCGGTCTCATGTAAACTATCGTTGCATGCTTGTATAATCTTAACATTTGATACATGAACTCCGAAATGAGTTATATGACTTGATTTACATGTGTTACTTGGCTGCCCGTTTAATGTTCATATAACTCTATGTGTTTTACAAAGTGAAAATTCGTGTTAAGCATGCCTCGTTCGTTTACTTGGAAATATGTGATCTTAAAATTGCTCGGAGGCAACCTACTTTGTTGCCCTCCTAATGTGAATTGTTAAATGGTATAAATGTACATTGTATACAAGGTTGCAACCTTTCATTGTGGTATGGTAGCATTTCACGAACGCCGGGCGGCATAGGGCTTGCCGGTGCTCCCGTGACTACCATGGTCCAATTCTTTCTCTCGCTTGGCATTCTACCCTCAGAGAGTTGGGTCATAGGATTTTGGGGTACATCCGGAGTACACCCAATTGGGAGCGATAAGTGGATGATTGAAGCCGAACGCAACAATTGTTATCGAAAATGATATTGAGAGCAAATGCTCACCGATTGAACTTGAGAGCAAAAGCTCACCGTATCCTTAAAATGATTGGTAATTGTATATGTTGTCAATTTGATTCTTATACTTTATTATTTGTAATACGTGACATGTTTTCAAAAAGAGATTTTTATGAGATTAACCGAAAAAGAGTTTCAAAACATTATCTCTCGTTCCCCTTGCTGAGTTCATAAAGACTCACCCTCTTTTATCATCACAAGTGAAGAAGATCAAGAACAGGTACCCGAGGAGAACGTGCATGTTAATGACTCCTTGGAGTGATTGCTTGTCTTACGTGCCTTACTTGACTGTGGCTATTTTGTGAACGCTATGTTGTTTTGAAGACTATTTCTTATGTTGTTTGTTGTTGTTGTAAATGACCCCCATTGTAATTTGGGGTCTAATTTTGGCTTGTATTGACTATGACTAGATGACACGCTATCTTAGGGTTGTTATTACTGTTTTGATTGAGTAACTACCATAGGCAACTCAATCACTTGGTGAAGAAATCAAATGATGTAATTCTATATAATTTCGCCTAGGTACTCAATAGTAAGCTACAGATCAACAGGTACTTGCGCCATAGGAATCGACAAGTAAACGGGATATAGTCATCATGCTAGACTTATTCATCAAACAAGACTTTCAAGATAAACTAATAGGCATATCGGTTCACGACCAAATAGAAGTTCTTAATGGAATTGGATTAATGATTGGTATATTGAGGTCTTTAGAAATTTAGGTCAAATCAAAAGGTCCTAAATACAGCCGTTATGTTGCTGGTTTTTCGGGAAATCTATCGGAGTTTTAGGCTAACATTAAGTGTTAAATCTTAACAAATGATTAAGTATGCGAAATGGTATAAATGTTTAGATCACACCCTAGTCTAACCTCCATAGGTCGGGTTGGGGCGTAACACCTTATTAGAATGGTATCAGAGCTTAGATTGCTTAAGCCGGGTTTAACTCTCGGACCTTGGGTAGGAGCCTTAAGGTAATTATGATGACTTGTTTATGTATGTTAAATGTGCCTTCTTTGTTTTTATGTGCTTATGTGATTAACGTGTCTTAACTGTTTTGAGAATTATATGTCTATGTGAAATTGTATGATGCATACTCTATACATTAATTTCTTGTCTTGTCGTATCCCAATAAATTGTGCATAATAATTTGTGCCTATAGATGGCTGGCTTCAGTACCTGCAATACCAATATTGGCAATGAACCTCAAGAAACCGGAGATGCTCACCAAACTAATCCCGGCATGGCTATGTTTAACATGATGGCGTGTGCTATGGATTGCGTGTCGCAAGTAATGGAATGTCAAGAAGCACGTGAAGCAGCCCATAAGAACAACAACTACGGAGCTGGTGGTAACAACAACAGGAATGGTGGTAACAATGGGAGAAACAGTAGGATGCGGGAGTTCCTTGACTTTCACTCGTCCAAATTCTTCGGGGAAGCTAATGATGAAAAGGCAGAGGCTTGGCTATCTGAGATTGAAAGGATTTATAGGCCACTTGACTATACTGACGAAGAGAAGATTGAGTTTGCTGTGTACCGGTTGCACGGGGATGCTGAGCATTGGTGGCACACTGTGGAGGCGCTTTGGGAAACTGATCATACACCTCGCTTATGGAGTAACTTCATCAAGGCTTTCAAGGAGAAATACATACCTGTAGTTTCGAGGCAGAGGCGGATTGAAGAGTTTATGACCTTGACTCAGGGCAATATGACAGTGGCTCAGTATGAGACCCGCTTTGACAGACTGTCCCGCTATGCACAAAACATGGTCAGTATCCCTGAGGCGAAGATGTAGAAATTTATGAATGGGTTAAGGCCAGAAATTCAGGATCACTTGGCTTCACATGACTCTACTACATATTCTGCTCTCTTTACTGCTGCTTCCTGAGTTGAGAGGAGGAAACTTGATAGAGCCGGTTCGAGTCAGCCGAATAAGAAACCTTATCAGCCTCAAGGACAAAAGAAGAACTTCCAGACTCAGAGTCATAGTCAGGGCCAGAGCCAGAACATACCAGTCAATAACTGTGGCCCGTCTAAAGCACCATCAGCCTCTTCCACCTGTGGATCCACAGGTAGTTCACATGCTACTCAGGCTGTCACTTGTTCTTACTGTAACAAGAAGGGTCACACTAAAACCCAATGCTGGAGAAAATCAGGATGATGTGTGAGGTGTGGCAGTGATTAACACCAGGTTAAGGATTGCCCTAAATGGCAAGGGGAACAAAATCAGAATAAACCAGCTGGTAGAGACAAGACTCTAGTTCCTAGAGTTCTGGCCCGAGCTTATGCTATTGAATGCAAGGAGCTTCCTGAGGAGACTGTTATTGTTGAAGGTACATTCTTGATACTGAATCAACCTGTTAGAGTGCTAATTGACATAGGTGCTACTCATTCATTTATTACTCCTTTATATGTGCAACGTGTAAAATTACGAGTTGAATGTTTGCCTTATGAAGTAGAAGTTGGTACTCCAATGGATTCTAAACTTGTTACTAGCTCAGCTTGTAAAGCATGTAAAATCCAAATTAAGGATAGAGAATTCTCGGCCAATCTTATAGTATTACCCTTTCGAGACTATGAAGTCATCTTAGGGATGGACTGGTTGGCAAAGCATCATTCCCAACTAGATTGTCGGACGACGATTGTAACATTCCAGATACCTGGTCAACCAACATTTGAGGTAATGGGTCGAAAAGACATCACTAGGAGTTCCATCATTTCATCTACGAAAGCAGTGAAGTCCTTGAGAAAAGGGTGTAGCGGATACTTAGCTTACCTCATCAACAAGCCATCGGACAAAGTTAAGTTAGAGGAGATGCCAGTGATTAAAGAATATGCCGATGTGTTTCCAGAAGAATTTCCAAGTTTGCCTCTGGATCGGGAGATCGAGTTTGTAATAGAAGTACTGCCTGGTACCCAACCGATATCTAAAGCTCCCTATCGTATGGCACCAGTCGAGCTACAAGAATTGAAGGACCAATTGCAAGGATTGTTGAAGAAAGGGTTTGTTCAATCGAGTTCTTCTCCGTGGGGTGCACCAGTCCTATTTGTAAAGAAGAAAGATAGAACATTGAGGCTATGTATCGATTACCGAGGATTGAACCAAGTGACTGTCAAGAATAAATACCTACTTCCATTGATCGACGAGTTGTTTGACCAACTTTGAGGAGCTAAAGTGTATTCGAAACTCGACTTGAGACAAGGATATTATCAACTGCGGATCAAAAAGGAGGATGTTCCTAAATCGGCCATTAGGATGAGATATGGGCACTACGAGTTTGTGGTTATGCTATTTGGGCTGACTAATGCCCCTGCAGCTTTTATGGACTTAATGCACAGGGTGTTTCAACCCTACTTGGACCAATTTGTGGTGATCTTTATTGATGATATTTTGGTATACTCAAAATCCGAGGCTAAGCATGAACAACATTTGCGATTGGTATTGCAAAAACTTCGGGAGCATCAATTGTATGCAAAGTTTAGCAAATGTGAATTTTGGTTGCAGCAGATTGCATTCTTGGGACACATCATATCCCAGGAAGGAATAACGGTGGACTCAGCAAAGATAGAAGCAGTGATGTCTTGGAGGAAGCCGGAAAATGACACAGAGATTCAGAGTTTTCTTGGTTTAGCCGGCTATTATCGGAGGTTCGTGAAGGATTTCTCAAAGATTGCAGGACCGCTTATAAAGCTCACTCAAAAGAAAACAAAGTTCGTGTGGGATGACAAGTGTGAGAATATCTTTTAAGAGTTGAAGTTTGTGATTGACGACTGCACCTGTTCTTGCATTACCTGAAGGAAGTCAAGGCTTTGTAATCTATAGCAATGCTTCTAAGGAAGGTTTGGATTCTATGTTGATGCAGAATGGTAGGGTGATTGCATATGCCTCTAGGAAGCCAAAACCATATGAATTGAATTACCCGACGCATGATTTGGAGGTAGCGGCTATTGTGTTTGCACTAAAGAAATGGAGGCAGTATTTGTGGGGTAACAAGTTTGAGGTGTTTACGGATCACAAGAGTTTGAAGTACTTGTTCTCACAAAAAGAGTTGAACATGAGGCAAAGACGGTAGATGGAGCTCTTGGATGATTATAATTTCACAATCAATTATGTGCCCGGTAAAGCAAATGTGGTAGCAGATGCCTTAAGCCGGAAGGCAAGCATGGCAAGATTAGAGGTTAAGGCGTGGGAAATGTTAGAGGAAGCATTTAAACCACAATTGACTCAAAAAGGGTTACTATTTGCCACTACATGAGTTTAATCGACCTTGTTGTCTGAGATTCGAGAGGCTCAACAGAAAGATCAACAGTTTCAGAAGATTAAGGAAAGCAACACAGATTTCAAGTTTCATGATGATGGTATTTGGAAGTTCAGGAGTCGAATTTGTGTCCCTAATGACCCAGAGTTGAAAAAGAAGATTCTTGAAGAATCCCATAACTCAATATACACCATTCACCCCGGTGGAACAAAGATGTACTGGGACTTGAAGCAACACTATTGGTGGAATAACATGAAGATAGAGATTACAGAGTTTGTGGCACGGTGTTTAACTTGTTAGAGGGTCAAAGCAGAACATCAACGACCGACAGGTTTACTACAATCATTGAAAATTCCCTGATGGAAATGGGAACATATAACTATGGACTTTGTCATGGATCTACCCATGTCACAAAAGGGTCATGATGCCGTTTGGGTCATTGTGGATAGATTGACTAAGTCAGCACACTTCTTACTGATGAATAAGGAGGATAGTCCTGAGAAACTGGGGGATATGTATGTGGCGGATATTGTAAGGTTACATGGGATGCCTGTAAGTATTGTATTGGATAGGGATCCTCGTTTTACCTCCCGATTTTGGAAGAGATTACAAGAAGCTTTGGGGACGAAGTTGAGTTTCAGTACAGCTTATCACCCTCAAACTGATGGACAATCTGAGAGAACTATTCAAATTTTGGAGGATATGCTGATGGCGTGTGTTCTAGACTTTGAAAAAGGTTGGGAGAAGTATCTACCTTTAGCAGAGTTCGCTTATAATAACAGTTAACAGGCCACTATCATGATGGCCCCATTTGAGGCATTGTATGGACGCAAGTGTCGATCCCCAATATACTGGGATGAAGTATGTGAGACAAAGACTTTTGACCCGACCCTTCTACCAGAACTTATGAAGACTGTTGAAAATGTCCACCTCATCCAGAAACGGATGCTTACCGCCCAAAGCAGGCAGAAAAGTTATGCAGACCGACGGAGACAGAATTTGGAATTTGAAGTCGGCAACAAGGTGTTCTTGAAGTTATCACCTCGGAGGGGATTGATTAAACATGGTAAGGGTGGAAAGTTGAGCCCGAGGTTTGTAGGACCGTTTGAGATAGTTGAGAAGGTTGGCAAATTGGTGTATCGCCTGGAACTTCCCCAAAACCTCTCCAATATTCATGATGTCTTCCATGTCTCAATGTTGCGGAAGTATCACCCTGATTCATCGCACATCTTGGAACTAGAGTCGTTGCAACTTCAGGAGAACTTGTCTTATGAAGAAAAGCCTATTCGGATCCTAGATGAACAAGATCGGGAGTTACACAACAAGTCAATACCGATGGTGAAAGTGTTGTGGGATCACCATGGAGTTGAAGAAGCAACGTGGGAAAGGCGAGACCAGATGGAACAACAGTATCCGGCATTATTCCAAAGGTAATACTGAATTTCGGGACAAAATTCTTTTAAGGAGGGGAGGATGTGAGGCCCGACCTCGAATTGCGTGCGATACCTTGATTCGTGTGCCCTAACCTTGAACTGTGTGCCTTAACCTAGGTTTAAGAGTCATGTCTTAAATTACGTGCATTCATTTAGGGTTGCATGCATTTACTTGGAATACGTGCATCTGTCTCGTAGTTCTTGTCTTACCTCGCAGTGCGTGCCCTAGACCTAAGAAAGCGTGCCCGCATGCTAATCAATAAAGAATCCTACACAAAACACTAGACTATTAAATAATCCTACAAACTCCACTAACTATTATTTTAATCCTAAGTCAATTCACTAAAACACAAAAACACTAAACACTAAACATTCTTTATGCCTTTTGCAAAATTCATGCACCTCAAATACCACAATCAACCTACAATAAATAAATCTTAAAACAAAACAAAGAATTCAGATTTTTAAGCTCACTTGGCCGACCATACCTTGCATTTGGTCAATCATTGCATAATTAAAAAAAAAAAAAATACTCCTAGACAGCTTATGACACAACACAAGACACCATGCATAAAAAATAAAACCAAACACCCTACCCAAGCATGCCTTTCTCAGCCTACACACCATACCCATCCCTCAGAATTCAAAATGCTCAAAAGATGACACAATGTCAGATTTTGAAGAGCTCTAGGCCGACACACACACTCACACAAACATCAACTCTCTCAAAAAACTCTCTCAAGCTCTCTCTTTCTCTTTCATTTTCAGCCATGGCTGCAACTTTAATCTCCATAGCTCAAGCTCACATTCTAAGACTCACCTAGGCTCTCAAGGACTCTAAGGAACTCGACCATTGCAAGCCATAAGCAAGAAATCTCAAAGCTCACAAATCTCTCTATCTCGGCCATAGGTATGTTTTGATAGTTTTGTTTCATTTCTTTTGTTCTAATCACATGCACACACTAAGAATATGCTAACTAAGCTAGGAATTAAAGAACAACAAGCTATCTCTCAGCCAAGCAAGGAAAGAAGACCCTTTTGTGCATTTTCAAGAGCTTTTGAGCATCTTCATCAATCAATAGGCAAAGGTGAGGGTTAAACTCTTTTAAATGCTTTCAAAGCTTACATGCATGCTCTCATATGGCTATATTTACCTCTGTAGTTGATGTATATGTGTGTATATGAGCTTATCTTCTCATGCATGGCTTGATTTTAGCTAGAAACTTAGAGATATGCAAACTCATTTTTCTGGCAGATTACTGACTCTGTGGAATGAAGTGTTTTTGACCTAGTAAACGTTTATAAAAATGCATTAATATTGGTAAGTTTCTATATTTTGCAGTTCTGGACATTTTTTTCAGAAATAGGCTAAGGCTAAATCTGACTCTAAGACCCTTAAAAATGGAAAAAAATCTTAATGTGTCTAAAACTGGACAGTTTTGCGTAGTCTCACGGTTTTGGCCATAACTCCTAAGTCCGAACTCCAAATGCAACGAGGTTTGTTCCTAGATTTAAATCACTCATTAAGATTCAATTTGACATTTGGTTTACTGAAATTTGAGATTATTGGATTGTCTAATCGAATGTGGGAAAACAGACCATTGCAGTAAGGTTTTTGTTTAGTGATATGCTTAGAATCATGTTGAGACCTTGCTTGAGGTATTGAATTCTTGGAATTGTGGCATTTAGATGTTGTGTGGACTGTTGTGGTTGGTCGAGGTTGCTTAATTTCATTGATGGATGGCTTGGGATCATTAATTGATGAATGGTTTGCTTAATCGTATGTTTAAGCACGGAATTGAGGCCCTAACGCTTATGACTATTTGCTAAGAGATGATCTCATGGTTAAATGTGTTAAATTTTGTGGTTAATAGGCTTCACGTAGTTGTCCTTATAGCTCTAAATGTGATTCCCGATGATTACATGTTGATAAGTAAACCTTTCTTGCACCCGGTCTCATGTAAACGTCGTTGCATGCTTGTATAATCTTAATACTTGATATGTGAACCCTGAAATGAGTTATATGACTTGATTTACATGTGTTACTTGGCTGCCCGTTTAATGTTCATATAACTCTATGTGTTTTACAAAGTGAAAATTCGTGTTAAACATGCCTCGTTCGTTTACTTGGCAATATATGATCTTGAAATTGCTTGGAGGCAACCTACTTTGTTTCCCTCCTAATGTGAATTGTTAAATAGTATAAATGTAAAATGTATACAAGGTTGCAACCTTTCATTGTGGCATGGTAGTGTTTCACGAATGCCGGATGGCATAGGGCTTGTCAGTGCTCCCGTGACTACCATGGTCCAATTCCTCTCTCGCTTGGCATTCTACCCTCTGAGAGTTGGGTCGTAAAATTTTGGGGTACATCCGGAGTACACCCAATTAGGAGCAATAAGTGGATGATTGAAGCCGGCCGCAACAATTGTGATCGAAAATGATATTGAGAGCAAATGTGCACCAATTGAACTTGAGAGCAAAAGCTCACCGTATCCTTGAAATGATTGGTAATTGTATCTGTTGTTCAATTTGATTCTTATACTTTATTATTTGTAATACGTGACATGTTTTTGAAAAGATATTTTTATGAGATTAACCGGAAAAGAGTTTCAAAACATTATCTCTCGTTCCCCTTCGCTGAGTTCATAAGGACTCACCCTCTTTTATCATCACAGGTGAAGAAGATCATGAACAGGTACCTGAGGAGAACGTGCCTATTGATGACTCCTTGGAGTGATTGCTTGTCTTATGTGCCTTGCTTGACTGTGGCTATTTTGTGAACGCTATGTTGTTTTGAAGACTATTTCTTATGTTGTTTGTTGTTATTGTAAATGACCCCCGTTGTAATTTGGGGTCTAATTTTGGC
>CM075770.1:11467500-11480000 GCA_037974665.1 Ehretia macrophylla
AGTCGATCCTAAGTGTCGGGGGAAGCCCGACCGATAGCACGTTCCGCGCGTGCACCGAAAGAAAATCGGGTTAAAATTCTTGAACCGGGAGGTGGCGGTTGACGGCAACGTTAGGGAGTCTGGAGACGTCGGCGGGGGCCTCGGGAAGAATTATCTTTTCTGTTTAACAGTCTACCCACCCTGGAAATGACTCAGCCGGAGGTAGGGTCCAATGGCTGGAAGACAGCACATCGCGCGGTGTCCGGTGCACCCCCAGCGGCCCTTGAAAATTCGGAGGACCGAGAGCCGTCCATGCCCGGTCGTACTCATAACCGTATCAGGTCTCCAAGGTGAACAACCTCTGGTCGATGGAACAATGTAGGTAAGGGAAGTCGGCAAAATGGATCCGTAACTTCGGGAAAACGATTGGCTCTGAGGGTTGGGCATGTGGGTCCCAGTCCCGAACTCGTCGGCTGTCAGCGGACTACTCGAGCTGCTCCCGGGTTGAGAGCGGGTCGCCGCGTACCGACCGGGGGACGGACTAGGAACGGGTCCCTCGAGGGCCTTCCCCGGGTGTCGAATAGCCAGCTCAGAACTAGTACGGACAAGGGGAATCCAACTGTTTAATTAAAACAAAGCATTGCAATGGTCCCTGCGGATGCTCACGCAATGTGATTTCTGCCCAGTGCTCTGAATGTCGAAGTGAAGAAATTCAACCAAGCGCGGGTAAACGGTGGGAGTAACTATGACTCTCTTAAGGTAGCTAAATGCCTCGTCATCTAATTAGTGACGCGTATGAATGGATTAACAAGATTCCCACTGTCCCTGTCTACTATCCAGCGAAACCACAACCAAAGGAACGAGCTTGGCAGAATTAGCGGGGAAAGAAGACCCTGTTGAGCTTGACTCTAGCCCGACTTTGAGAAATGACTTGAGAGGTGTAGGATAAGTGTGACCCGAAAGGCAAAAGTGAAATACCACTACTTTTAACGTTATTTTACTTATTCCGTGAATCGGAGGCGGGGCACTGCCCCTCTTTTTGGACCTAAGGCTCGCTCTGCGGGCCGATCTGGGCAGAATACATTGTCAGGTGGGGAGTTTGGCTGGGGCGGCACATCTGTTAAAAGATAACGCAGGTGTCCTAAGATGAGCTCAACAAGAACAGAAATCTCGTGTAGAATAGAAGGGTAAAAGCTCGTTTGATTGTGATTTCCAGTACGAATAAGAACCGTGAAAGCGTGGCCTAACGATCCTTTAGACCTTCAAAATTTGAAGCTAAAGGTGTCAGAAAAGTTACCACAAGGATAACTGGCTTGTGGCAGCCAAGTGTTCATAGCGATGTAGCTTTAATCCTTCGATGTCGGCTCTTCCTATCATTGTAAAGCAGAATTCACCAAGTGTTGGATTGTTCACCCACTAATAGGGAATGTGAGCTGGGTTTAAACTGTCATGAGACATGTTAGTTTTACCCTACTGGTTTAGACCGCCCATTCACCGACCCGTAGTAGGGGCCTCCGGTCCCCAAGGGCACATGTCGTTGGCTAAGCCATCGCGACGGAAGCGTCGCACCGGCCGCCTTGAAGTACAATTCCCATCGAGCGGCGGGTAGAATCCTTTACAGACGACTTAAATACGCGATGGGGTATTGTAAGTGGCAGAGTAGCCTTGCTACCATGATCCACTGAGATTCAGCCCTTTGTTGCTCTGATTCGTCCCTCCTCCCTCTTCGCCTATCTCCGCCCCATTCGCAATCCAATCCTGTCCCATCCCATCGACCAACACTATTTCCCCCAACTCCAAGTGCCTAAGTTAGTCATAAGTTGTAACCCAAGTGTCGATGCGCGAATGCCAAAGTGTTGCCAAGTGCTCTGCACCCAAGTTCGAGAAACATTAGCCCAAGTTAGTTCTCCATGTACTCACTGCTTGCATAAGTACTGCCGCAAGTGTCGTGAGGTTTCGAGGCAATGATGATGCCCGATAATGCCCAAGTACCTAGTGCTATAGCCAAGGAAGCCTAAGTGCTATGTGCTATGCCCAAGGATGCCCAAGTGCTAAACCCAAGTGCTATGCCCAATGATACCCAAGTGTCGACGTCATAAGTTTAAAGTATCGACGCGCGAATGCCCAATGTGCTATACCCAAGTGCTATGTGCTATGCCCAATGATGCCCAAGTGCTATGTGCACCCAAGCTCTATGCCCAAGTGCTATGTGCACCCAAGTGCTATACTCAATGATGCCTAAGTGCTATGTGCTATGCCCAAGTGCTAACGGGCCCACTGCCAGCCGATCCCGTGCATCGCCTTGAGTGCCCAAGTGTTAGACAGCCTATGCTTGCTTCGTAAGAGATGGCAAAAAAATTGAATCCGACCTTCTGTGCTGCCGGCCCGCCGAGGTGCCTAACGTTCTTCACTTAGCATTAACGGTGACTGAGGTTATGTTGCCCCTATCTTCGGCACGGCTGGGCACGTTGGTGAATGGTTGCGGCACGACTGCCCATGGTATTGCACGATGGCACACGATTGGGCCTCAGATGGGGCACGTACTTGGGGCCTCGAATGAGCCATAGCTTGGCACGCAGTTGGGGCATGGCTTGTCAAGCAGTGGGGTTACGCATATGGCACTAAGGGGCAAGCAGTTGGGCCACGTGAGGCGCGCGCATGGGGTGCCCACGCCGCATGAAGGTGCGTACATGGGGCACCCGTGCCCTACAATAGGGCACACATGTGGCCCGCATGCCGCACGAAGGTGCGCGCATGGAGCACCCATGCCGCACGATGGTGAGCGCATGGGGAGCCCATGCCGCACGAAAGTGGTCACATGGGGTGTGCATGCGGCATGATGGTGCATGCATGTGGCCCACATGTCGTACGAAGGTGCGCGCATGGGGCACCCATGCCGCAAGATAGTGCGCGCATGCCGCACGATGGTGCACGCATGCCGCACGAAGGTGCATACATGGGGCGCCCATGCTGTGAGTCCCGACCCCGAATAACGTGTCTTACCTCGATTTGTATGCCTTAGACCTAGAATTATATGACTGACCTTGAATTATGTGCCCTGTCTTGGTTTTTGTGCTTGCCTCGTTATACATGCCTTGACCTAGAATTGTGTGCCCTGACCTCAATTTACATGCATTACCTCGTTTCGTGTGCCCTAACCTTGAATTACGTGTCTTTACCTAGATTTAAGTGTCATACCTTGATTTACGTGCATTGCATTAAATTACGTGCCTTGCATTGGTTTGCGTGCATTTACTTTGAAATTCGTGCATTGTCTTGGAGTTCGTGCCTTACCTCGTAGTGCGTGCCCTAGACCTAGGAAAACGTGCCTGCACACTAATCAATAAAGAATCCTACACAAAGCACTAGATAATAAAATAATCCTACATAATCCCCTAACCATTATTAAATTCCTAATTCAAATTCTCTACAAAATCCACTAACAATAAACAATTCTATCTACACAAACACCTAAATCATTCTTTATTCCCTTTCCCAAATACAATGCACATAAAATACAAAGCCTAAGCCACCTAAGCTAGCCTTGGCCGACCATACAAGGCCAAATAATCAGATTTTAATTCAAATTTTATGCTTCACACATGCTAGACAAAGTCTTCCAAGTTGTCATAACGTTTCCTAAGTTCTATGCCCTTTTTGCTAACTCCAAAGCCTCCAACATGCTCATGCACTTATTCCTTACACACTACATCTCCTAGACACAATATTCAGCAACTTTAGAAGGCATTTGACACACACAAATTCAGCAAGGGCCGACACACACGCCCACAAACATTCAAAGAGCATCTTCAACTACATTTTTCCCTCTCAAGCTCTCATTCTCTCTCCATTTCGGGTAAGGATTCTCTTGAGCTTCCAAGACCTCAAGCTCACTCTCTAGGACACTCCAAGCATCGGCCATAGCAAGGTAATCAAGCAAGGATAGCTCAATATCACACACAGAGCTCAAAAACAAGGATTTTGTGCACATTTGCTAAGTCTTCAAAGAGGTGAGGGTTAAACTCCTTTAAAAGCTTTCAAAACACACATGCATGCTCTCATATGGCTGTATTTACCTTTGTAGTTCATGTATATGTGTTTATATGAGCCTATCTACTCATGCATGGCTTGATAATGGCTAGAAACTTGAAGATATGTAAACACGTTTTTGCTGGCAGATTACTGACCTTGTAGAACGAAGTGCTTTTGGCTTAGTAAACATTGATACAAATGCATTCCAATTGGTAGGTCGCCAGTTTTGTCAGTTCTGAACACTTTTTGTAGAAATAGGACAAGGCCAATTTTGACTCTAAGACCTCCAAAATGGCCAAATATCGAAAGGTGTCTAAATCTGGAGAACTTGGAAATATGAAGTAGGTTTCTGGCAGCTTTCTGACCTTGTAGAACGAAATATTTTTGGCCTAGTAAACGATGTCCAAAATGAATGAAATGTGGTCGCTCACTAGATTGGTCAGTTCTAAACATATGTTGCAGAAATAGGCTAAGGCTAATTTTGCGTTTAAGGGCCTCAAAAGTAGCAAAGATCGAAATGTGTACGAATCTGGACAGTTTTGTGTAGTCTCACGGTTTTGGCCATAACTCCTAAATCCGAACTCCAAATGCAGCGAGGTTTGTTTCTAGATTTAAATCACTCATTAAGATTAAATTTGACATTTGGTTCACTGAATTTGGAGATTATTTTCTTGGCTAATTGAATGTGGAAAAACATACCATTGTAGTAAGGTTTTTGTTTGATAATATGCCTTGAATCATGTGGTAACTTTACTGTGGTATTGAATGCTTGGGATTATGGAAATTAGAAGTTGTGGGGGCTGTTGTGGTTGGTGGAGGTTGCTTAATTTGGTTGATGCATGGCTTGGATTCATTAATTGATGAATGGTTTGCTTAATCACATGTATAAGTACGGAATTGAGGCCCTATCGCTTATGACTACTTGCTAAGAGATGATCCTATGGTTAAATGTGTTCAATTGTGTGCTTAATAGGCTGCCCATAATTTTCCTTAGAGCTCTAAATATGATTCCGGATGATTGCATGTTGATAAGTGAACTGTTCTTGCACCTGGTTTTGTGTAAGTGTCGTTGCATGCTTGTATGATCTCAACACTTGATATATGAACCCAAAATGAGTTATATAACTTATTTTATATGAAGTTACTTGGCTGCCCATCAAATGTTCATATGCCTCTAAGTGTTTTACAAAGTGAATATATATGTCAAGCATGCCTTGTATGTTTACTTATCGATATGTGATCTTATAATTGCTCGGAGGCAACCTACTTTGTTGACCTCCTAATGTGAATTGTTAAAAGATATTCAATGGCTTATTTGAATATGATTACTTGGCTGCCCGCGAAAGTTTAATTTCTTTCAAATGGATATATGAAATGATTATATGTTCTTACAATGCCTTATATGCCAATATGTCAAAATGTGATCGTATACTTGCTCGGAGGCAACCTACTTTGTTGACCTCCTAATGTAAAATATTAAATGGCATAAATGGATATTGCATACAAGGTTGCAACCTTTCATTCTGGCATGGTAGCGTTTCACGCACGCAGGGCGGCATCGGGCTTGCCGGTGCTACCGTGACTACCATGGTCCAATTCCCTCTCTCGCTTGGGGGCTAGACTTCCTCAGAGAGTTGGGTCGTAGGTTTGGTGTACATCCAGAGTACACCCATTTGGAGTGATAAGTGGATGATTGATGTCGGCTACAACAATGGCTATTAGAAATGAGCGTGAAAGCAAAAGCGTAATGTATCACTTGAACAGCAAAAACTAAGTGCTATGCGGGGCAAAGTGCTACACCCAAAAGTTGTGGGAGCTACCTCTTGAGCCCATAGGAGTCACCTCTAGAGTCCTGTACGTATCAAAACGTATTCTTTTTACTACGTATTTAAGTACTCTCGCTTGGTTCCTAGATGACCTCGGGGAAGAAAGACGGGCAAATGTGTTCATTTATATTTATGTTATGTTATGAACTTACTTATTTTATATGACATGTTTTCAAAAGGGTTTTTCATAAGATTAACCGAAAAAGAGTTTCAAAATGTTATCTCTCGTTCCCTCTCACTGAGTTCATAAGGACTCACCCTCTTTTATCATCACAGGTGAAGAAGATTTGGAATGGGTACCCGAGGAGAATGTGCCTGTTGATGATTCCTTGGAGTGATTACGTGCTTTATGTGCCTTGCTTATCAGTGACTATTTTGTGAACGTTGTGTTTGCTTTGAAGACTACTTATTTTGTTGATGTAAATGACCCCGTTATAATTTGGGTCTAATTTTGGCTTGTACTGATTATAACTGGATAAACACTCTATTTGGTCATTTTGCTATCACTATTCTAATTCAGTAACTATCATAGGCAACTGAAGCATTAGGTGAGAGATCAAATAGAATGAATCTATCTAATTTTACCCAGGTACTTATTTATAGGCTAAAGGATAACAGGTTCTCACGTAAAAAGGAGTTGACAAATAAACGGAACATAGTTATCTTGTTAGGCTTGTTAATTAAATGAGACTTTCGAGTTAAATCAATAGGCATATCGGTTAATGATAAAATAGGGATCTTAGTTGGAATCGAAGCAATGGTTGGAAATTTTGAGGTGTTCTAGAAAATTAGGTCAAACCAAAAGTCCTAATTACAGTCGTTATGCTGCCGATTTTCTGAAAAACTTTTGGAGTTCTAGGTCAACGTTAAGTGTTAAATCATAACAACGGTTAAGTATGTGAAATGGTATAAATGAATTAGGTCATACCCTAGTCTAGCCACCTTAGGTCGGGTTAGGGCGTAACACCTATATTAGAATGGTATCAGAGCATAGTTTACTAACTAGACATTAATAGGGTTCAACTCTCAGACCATGGGTAGAAGCCCTAAGATAATTATGATGTCTTGTTTATATGTGTTAATGTGTACTAATGTGCTTTAATTGCTTTGAGAATTGAATATTATAGGCCTTTGTGGACCATATATATTCAGTGTCATGCACACTGACACGTTACTGCCCTCAATAATGCATGCATGTTTTTATACTCCTTCCTTGATACATGTGCATGTTATATGACCATGACTGATTGTTTATATACATAGATAGTTAAGATTAGGACTTTCAGGGAATTGAATTTATGCAAGGAGAACGAAAAGGCTCGGTTAGAGGTTTCTCGCATCTTCATAGGTACTCGATGGATCGTATGTATTATTGGATATGCGTATATAAAATGCGTAGCATATGTATAATTGTTAAGGTAAAGTTATCTCCTTATCTTTGGAATACCCATACCTGTGATTAAGTTATTAACTTTATAGCTATAAAGTTCTTGATTCCGTTAAACCATTCTTCTATTGGTGGTTCAAGTATAAAGGTTAATGACATACAACTTTCCTTAAATATAAGAGTATAATGTTGGACATGTGGAGTAGTATATATATATATATATATATTCAAATGCTTATAATGGAAGTTTGACTTAGAGGTTGCTTTTGAATCCATTCCTCACATCTTAAAATTGGCTTCATAGACTATCTAAGAAGTTAGCAATATACTCGTATGATTGAATCCTTACTTGATTGGAATTAAGCATTGATGATTCTAATATGGTGTATACAGGCGAGTTTCAAGTTCACTAAATGGTAAGATCGTGACCTAGAAATTAAGATATGAATTCGTGGAAGTTGACGATAGTTACTTTTACGGGTTAGATTATTAAGACATGCATAGTATATTTAAGTGACTTAACAATGGATAACCTCAAGACATGTAGGCAACTCTAGAGACTGAGTTTAACAATGTTGATGATTATTTAGTATAACAAGATATAGGGATGTTGGAATCGAGGAATTCCCGTCACTAGAACTTGTATTCGGAAGGACTACACCTAAAATGTTAGGTCGAATAGAAGTGTAAGGTATTGAATTATGCATTAGACGACTAATGTTGCTAAAGGTACTAAGTTGGATATTGGTGATATTAAGAATCATGGTATTATTGTGATATTGCTTTTGAGGTATGAATGCGAGATTGATACAACATGAGTCATGATTTTGGAGTTATAGTTATATAGTTAGAATACCGATGCAGCTTTGATGACTATGTATAGAGATTCTAACCTTAGTTAATGAACTTGACCTTAAGATCAAATGGAGAATAGAGTCATTCAAAGGAATGAACTATAAATGTAGGGGTCACATCGAATTAACGATTGAAGAAAGTTTGGAAGTGAATCAGTTTTGGGAAAAGGGATCACGGAGCAAGCAACGGCACGGAGTAGAAATATCAAAAGCCAGAACCCATCTAAATGACCCCAACAAGTAAGAATGAATTTCGGGATGAAATTCTTTTTAAGAGGGGAGGATGTGAGGCCCGACCCCGAATAACATGTCTTACCTCGATTTGCATGCCTTAGACCTAGAATTATATGACCGACCTTGAATTATATGCCCTGTCTTGGTTTTTGTGCATACCTCGTTATATGCCTTAACCTAGGGATCTTAGTTAGAATTGAAGCAATGGTTGGAAATTTTAAGGTGTTCTAGAAAATTAGGTCAAACCAAAGGTCCCATGTCGCCCAATGGTGCGCGCATGCCGCACTAAGGTGCGCGTATGAGGCTCCCATGCTGCACGAAAATGTACACATGGGGCGCCCATGCCGCACGATGCTGCACGTATACAACACAAAGGTACACGCATGGGGCTCTCATGCCGCATGATGGTGTGCGCATCATGTGCGCTAGCCGTACAATGGTGCGCGCTTGTGGCCTGCATGCAGTATCACGCCCCGACCCAACCCCCAAACTAAAGGTTAAGTCCGGACCCGACACACGGACAGAGTCTCCCCTGTACCGTGGACATTCTAAAAACCTGTAAACACTTAAACAAAGTCCCAACAATACAATACAAGCTTTTCTTAATTAAACAACAAAGCTATAAGGCCATCCGAGCCTTATAGTACACAATATCTCCAAAACACACAAGCATGCGAGAACTTGTTGTCAGCATAGTCTTATAATCCTGACATTCTAGGAAATCAATAAAACAACTTAAAGGATAAAGCATTCTACATTAACCATCCACTCCCAAGCATGCAAGGAAATAAGGCAAGAATAAAAGTTATTACAGTTCATAGACTCTCAAAGCTACAACCCAACCAACTAATCTTCGACTTATACAACAAGCATATACATAGCCCTTGGGCTACAAAATAGTACATAAAGTAATCAGATGAGTCTTCCACATAGCAGCAAAATCATTAACCACCTCAAGTTATCAGACACAGCAACTAAGGTAAAGGCTCGATCTGAACTTCTTCTTCCTCAACTAAATCAACAAGCTGGGGATCACCCTCAGCGTCTCCTGAAACAGATATCGAGGTATGAGCAACCACTGTTGCCCAGTGAGGGATATAGTCCCGGGGCGTGCAATGCAACATATAATATAATCATGCAACAATAATACTTAGACAATTAAAGAAACAACGATAACTTAAATAACCACACATTTAAAAGGATACGTTTCAAAAATCCCCCTATACACCAATCTTCACTGGTCTTCAATCACGATCCACGAACCACGAGCACGATTACGATAAGCCGGCATAACCCCAATCACTCCAGTGGGTGTACTCCGGATGTACCCCGAATCCTACGACCCAACATCCCCTGGCAATCTCCGGACCAGGCGAATGAGGGAATAGGGTACGGAGTTTGAATATCCACCGGCAAGCCCTCTGCCGCCCAGCCGATATTCAACACATCCGCCCCTGACACTATGGTTGCGCAACCACTATGCAATGCACTCAACGATGGCAAGTTAATAGCAATAATATAAGCATTAACACATATGAGGATCAACAAAGTAGGTTGACCTCGATACAATTAGGATAGAAGCAAATATAGAAGTTAATAAGCAGTTTACAAATGAACTTATACCAAATAAGCATAAAATCATTCCAAAAGCTCCAAATCAATTTAAAATCACATATAAACACTCAAGAAGTCCTGACATGGGTTTAGAAGTGTGAGACAACTTAAATTGCACCTAAACCCCTTTGTTTTTCGAACTATTTCTCTTCTAAACCAAAGTTAATGATTTCATTTTCAAAGGAAACTCTCCCAACCTTCTAACTAACCCCCAAGGTACCCTCTCAACCCTCTAACTCATTCAAATGCACGCGTTTACCCCGAAAGCCCCAATTTCCCTCTTTTGGCTTAAAACCATACCTACATTGTCCGGGCTTCAAACAAGGGATATCAAGGCATCTATAGCACCTAGGTAGCCTAAGGATACTAGAATTGAAGCCCGAATCCACCCGGATTCGCATTAACCCCGAAAGCCCCAACTTAAAGTCGGCTATTTTCCATTTTTAGGCAATTTAAGGCAATGCAAGTGCACGGGGCTATTAGGCTATCTTCACTAACACCTAAGGCATCTATTAGAAGCATTAAATCAAGCTAATTCGAGCAATTACACAAAACCCTAGAAAAAACGTCACTATTCACCCTAGAAATTAAACTAACGATTCTAACCGTTTAAAAAGCGAAACACCGGCTCAAATGTGTTCTCTAGCATTCATATAGATGGTATATTAGCATAGATAACAATTACATTGGCATTTAATCATATTTTCAACAATTCAAGAAATGAGCAACTATTTAAAAATGCAAAAACAAGCCATGAAATCCCTCACCACTACGCGTAGGAGCACCTAGGGACCTTGCAAACACCCTACACTAGTTGCTCAAGGCTTGGAGAGGCTTGGATTGGAGGCTTGGTGAGCAAAATCTCTCCCTTTCTCACCCTTGGAGCTGTCGGGTTCCTGCTACTGTTTTTCAGCTTTTTTTTTTTTTTTCTTTTGCATTTTGTGAGCTTAAGTGTTATAATAAAGGGGTTAAGTTGAGGTGGGGTCCTTTGGGTGCTTAAGTGATCTAATAAAATGCGCGTTGCTAGCTCCAAAACGAGGCTAATGTATAAAACTTAGGCTAGCTAATTAAATCTATAAAGTTATTACGTAACACTATTCACTCAACTACAAAAATCATTTTCTAAACGAGCTCTCCTAACGCCGTTAGCTCAAATGCACATTTTTCCCACTACTTTTACAATTAATATGATTTAATAAAAATGCTAATTAACTAATAGAAAGCAGTTTAAAAACGGAGTGAATAGTAGTCACAAAGTCAGTTAATAAGGCATAGAAGTAAATGCACAACCAAGGGATGCAACAGTAATTAAATGCATGGCCAAAACTCGGGCGTCACATGCAGCACGAAGGTGCACGCATAGGGCACCCGTGCCGCACGATGGTGCCCGCAAGTGGTGCGCTTGGGGCGCTCAAGGGGCGTTATTGGGAAGCTGTTGAGGCACTATTGGTGAACGGCTGGAGCATTGTTGGGGCATGGCTGGGGCACTGTTGGGGAACGACTGGGGCACTATGGGGGTACGCTTGGGGGACGATGGGAGATGTTGGGGGACGGCTTTGGCACTACTAGGGGACGTTAGGCATGACGGGCAATGTTAAGCATTCGGGGGTATTGGGGATGCAGAATGTATTATGACACGAATGTGGATATTGATATCCTTTTACAAGTGGTTTCCGAATCTATGAAGTAGTCTTAACCTTTGCCTTGTCTGACAAACAGTTCGTCACATTTGTGAGGTAAAATAGATTAATCGGGTTCCCAATCCATCCAAAAAAAATTTTAACGCCAAATACAATGTAATCAAATTAATTTATGAATCAATATAAAATTTTCTGAATTTTCTAGTATTTTTTTCTAATTTTTCCCTATTTTTCGTAAGTTTTAAATATTAAAAATTAATTTTCTGAAAAAAAATATATTTGAATATCATTTAACAAATTAATGTATGAATTAATATATTTTTTCTGAATTTTCTACTATTTTTTCTTATTTTTTCCTATTTTTCATAATTATTAAATATTAAAAAATATTTTTTTGAAAAACATAATCTTGAAGCATTTGGATATCATATGCTATCAATAAGGAGCAAGTGGGGTACGAAGATCATGCCAAATTGGGCCTTTTATAGTGTAAAACACCCGTTATGAATCTCTGGCAAAATGTACGCTACTACTGTAACTTGGGTTTTTGCATCTAAATGAACTATAGGGGTGTATGTGGTGTGAAGCCCCCTAGTCGAGGTCTATGTGGGGGGACATTGTGGGCACTTCGTGGCACATTATGGGCTATATCGGACCAGCGTGGATTAGGGCGGTGGCCAAAGCCCGGCAGTAGATATGCCCGCGAAACGCCGTTGCCTCGATCGTGGCGGGGCATCGCGCCCCTTCATCGTGCTTCGGCATCTGCGCGCTCCCGGTGCTGGCCTGCAGGCTCCTCATTCGACCCGTCTTGAAACATGGACCAAGGAGTCTGACATGTGTGCGAGTCAATGGGTACGTAAACCCGCAAGGCGCAAGGAAGCTGATTGGCGGGATCCCTCCCGGGGGTTGCACCGCCGACCGACCTTGATCTTTT
>CM075770.1:11485000-11497500 GCA_037974665.1 Ehretia macrophylla
ATCAAGTCATATAACTCATTTCGGGGTTCACGTATCAAGTATTAACATTATACAAGCATGCAACGACATTTATACGAGACCGGATGCAAGAATAGCTCACTTAGTAACATGCAATCATTGGAAATCATATTTAGAGCTATAAGAAAACTACGGGCAGCCTATTAACCACACAATTTAACACATTTAACCAATAGATCACCTCATAGCAAATAGTCATAAGCGTTAGGGCCTCAATTCCGTGCTTAAACATGCGATTAAGCAAACCATTAATCAATTAATGATCCCGAGCCATACATCAATCAAATTAAACAACCTCAACCAACCACAACAGTCCATACAACATCTAAGTGCCACAATTCCAAGCATTCAATACTTCAAGCAAGGTCTCAACATGATTCTAAGCATATCACCAAACAAAAACCTCACTACAACGATCTGTTTTCTCACATTTGATTAGACAAGCAAATAATCTCCAATTTTAGTGAACCAAATGTCAAATTGAATCTTAATGAGTGATTTAAATCTAGGAACAAACATCGCTACATTTGGAGTTCGGACTTAGGAGTTATAGCAAAACCATGAGACTACGCAAAACTATTCAGTTTTAGACACATTACGAATTTTTCCATTTTTGAGGGTCTTAGAGTCAGATTTAGCCTTACCCTATTTCTGACAAACATGTCCAGAACGGAAAAATATAGCAACTTACCAATTTTCACGCATTTTAATCAACATTTACTAGGTCAAAAACACTTTGTTCCACAAAGTCAGTAATCTGCTAGAAAAATGAGTTTGCACATTTCTAAGTTTCTAGCCAAAACCAAGCCATGCATGAGAAGATAAGCTCATATACACACATATACATCAACTACAGAGGAAATTATAGCCATATGAGAGCATGCATGTAAGTTTTGAAAGCATTTAAAAGAGTTTAATCCTTACCTTAGCCTATTGATGGTTAAAGATGCACCAAAGCTCTTGAAAATGCACAAAAAGGGTCTTCTTTCCTTGCTTGGCGAGAGATAGCTTGTTGTTCTTTAATTCATAGCTTAGTTAGCATCTTCTTAGTGTGTGCATGTGATTAGAACAAAAAGAGATGAAACAAAACTATTAAAACATACCTATGGCCGAAATAGAGAGAGTTGTGAGCTTTGTGTGATATTTCTTGCTTATTGCTTGCAATGGTCGAGTTCCTTAGAGTCCTTGAGAACCTAGGTGAGCCTTAGAATTTTTGCTTGAGCTATGGAGATTCAAGTTGCAGCCATGCCCAAAAATGAGAGAGAAAGAGAGCTTGAGATAAATTTTTGAGAGTGTTGATGCTTGTGTGTGTGTGTGTGTGTCGGCCTAGAGCTCTTCAAAATCTGAAATTATGTAATCTTTTGAGCATTTTGAATTGTGAGGGATGGGCATGGTTGGTAGGCCGAGAAAGGTAGCTTAGGTTAGGGTGCTTTGGATTTTTTTGATGCATGGTGTCTTGAGCTTGTGTCATAGTTTATCTTTCAGTGCATTGACTTAGGATTAAAATAATTGTTAGTGGAGTTTGTAGGATTATTTAATAGTCTAGTGCTTTGTGTAGGATTCTTTATTGATTAGCGTGTGGGCATGCTTTCCTAGGTCTAGGGCACGTACTACGAGGTAAGGCATAAACTACGAGATAAATGCACGTATTCTAAGTAAATGCACGCAACCTTAAATGAATGCACGTAAATTAATGCGAGACACGTAATTCAAGGTACGACTCTTAAACCTAGGTTAAGGAACGCAGTTCAAGGTTAGGGCACACAAATCGAGGTATTACACGCAAATCGAGATCGGGCCTCACATCCTCTACTCCTTAAAAGAATTTTGTCCTGAAATTCAGTATTACCTTTGGAATAATGCTGGATACTATTGCTCCATCTAGTCTCGCCTTTCCCACGTTGCTTCTTCAACTCCATGGTGATCCCAGAACACTTTCACCATCGGTATTGACTTATTGCGTAACTCCCGATCTTGCTGGTCTAGGATCCGAATGGGCTTCTCTTCATAAGATAAGTTCTCCCGAAGCTGCAATGGCTCTGGCTCCAAAATGTGCGACGGATTAGGGTGATACTTCCGTAGCATTGAGACATGGAAGACATCATGAATATTGAAGAGGTTTTGGGGTAGTTCCAGGCGATACGCCAATTTGCCAACCTTCTCAACTATCTCAAATGGTCGTACAAACCTCGGGCTCAACTTTCCACCCTTACCATGTTTAATCAATCCCCTCCGAGGTGATAATTTCAAGAACACCTTGTCGCCGACCTCAAATTCCAAATTCCGTCTCCGTCAGTCTGCATAACTTTTCTGCCTGCTTTGGGCGGTAAGCATCTGTGGACATTTTCAACAGTCTTCATAAGTTCTGGTAGAAGGGTCGGGTCAAAAGTCTTCGTCTCACCTACTTCATACTAGTATATTGGGGATCGACACTTACGTGCATACAATGCCTCAAATGGGGCCATCCCGATAGTGGCCTGATAACTGTTATTATAAGCGAACTCTACTAGAGCAGATACTTCTCCCAACATTTTCCAAAGTCTAGAACACACGCCCTTAGCATATCCTCCAAAATCTGAATAGTTCTCTCAGATTGTCCATCAGTCTGAGGGTGATAAGCTGTACTGAAACTCAACTTCATCCCCAAAGCTTCTTGTAATCTCTTCCAAAATCGGGAGGTAAAACGAGGATCCCTATCCGATACAATACTTACAGGCATCCTATGTAACCTTACAATATCCGCCACATACATATCTCCCAGTTTCTCAGGACTATCTTCCTTGTTCATCGGTAAGAATTGTGCTGACTTAGTCAATCTATCCACTATGACCCAAACGGCATCATGACCCTTTTGTGACCTAGGCAGGTCCATAATAAAGTCCATAGTTATATGTTCCTATTTCCATCGGGGAATTTCCAACAGTTGTACTAAACCTGCCGGTCGTTGATGTTCTGCTTTGACCCTCTGACAAGTAAAACACCATGCCACAAACTCTACAATCTATCTCTTCATGTTATTCCACCAATAGTGTTGTTTCAAGTCCCGGTACATCTTTGTTCCACCGGGGTGAATGGTGTATCTTGAGTTATGGGCTTCCTCAAGAATCTTCTTTTCCAACTCTGGGTCATTAGGGACACAAATTCGACTCCTAAACCTCCAAATACCATTATCATGAAACTTGAAATCCGCGTTGCTTTCCTTAATCTTCTGAAACTGTTGGTCCTTCTGTTGGGCCTCTCGAATCTCAGACAACAAGGTCGATTGAACTTGTGTAGTGGCAAATAGTAACCCTTTTTGAGTCAATTGCGGCTTCCACAAAAATGCTTCCTCTAACATCTCCCACACCTTAACCTCCAATTTTGCCATGCTCGCCTTCTGGCTTAAGGCATCAGCTACCACATTCGCTTTACCGGGCACATAATTGATTGTGCAGTTATAATCATCCAAGAGCTCCATCCACCGTCTTTGCCTCATGTTCAACTCCTTTTGTGAGAACAAGTACTTCAAGCTCTTGTGATCCGTAAACACCTCAAACTTGTTACCCCACATATAGTGCCTCCATTTCTTTAGGGCAAACACAATAGCCGCTAGCTCCAAATCATGCGTCAGGTAATTCAATTCATATGGCTTCCTAGAGGCATACGCAATCACCCTACCATTCTGCATTAAAACACAACCTAGTCCTTCCTTAGAAGCATCGCTATAGATTACGAAGCCTTGACTTCCTTCAGGTAATGCAAGAACAGGTGTGGTTGTCAATATTGTCTTCAACTCCTGAAAGCTATTCTCACACTTATCATCCCACACAAACTTTATTTTCTTTTGAGTGAGCTTTGTAAGTGGTCCTGCAATCTTTGAGAAATCCTTCACGAACCTCCGATAATAGCCGGCTAAACCAAGAAAACTCTGAACCTCTGTGACATTTTTTGGCTTCCTCCAAGACATCACCGCTTCTATCTTTGTTGGGTCCACCGCTATTCCTTCCTGGGATATGATGTGTCCCAAGAATGCAATCTGCTGTAACCAAAATTCACATTTGTTAAACTTTGCATACAATTGATGCTCCCGAAGTTTCTGCAATACCAATCGCAGATGTTGTTCATGCTCAGCCTCAGATTTTGAGTATACCAAAATATCATCAATAAATATCACCACAAATTGGTCCAAGTAGGGTTGAAACACCCTGTGCATTAAGTCCATAAAAGCTGCAGGGGCATTTGTCAGCCCAAATGGCATAACCACAAACTCATAGTGCCTATATCTCGTCTTGAAAGCCGATTTTTTTGATCCGCAGCTGATAATACCCTTGTCTCAAGTCGAGTTTCGAATACACTTTAGCTCCTTGAAGTTGGTCAAACAACTCATCAATCAATGGAAGTGGGTATTTATTCTTGACAGTCACTTGGTTCAATCCTCGGTAATCGATGCATAGCCTCAACGTTCTGTCTTTCTTCTTTACAAATAGGACTGGTGCACCCCACGTAGAAGAACTCGGTTGAACAAACCCCTTCTTCAACAATCCTTGCAATTGGTCCTTCAATTCTTGTAGTTCGGCTGGTGCCATTCGGTAGGGAGCTTTAGATATCGGCTGGGTGCCAGGCAATAATTCTATTACAAACTCGATCTCCTAATCTAGAGGCAAACCTGGCAATTCTTCTAGAAACACATTGGCATATTCTTTAATCATTGGCATCTCCTCCAACTTAGCTTTGTCCGATGGCTTGTTGATGAGGTAAGCTAAGTATCCGCTTAACCCTTTTCTCAAAGACTTCACTGCTTTTGTAGATGAAATGATGGAACTCCCGTTGAAGTCTCTTCGACCCATTACCTCCAATGTTGGTTGACCAGGTATCTGGAATGTTACAATCTTCGTCCGGCAATCTAGTTAGGCATGATGCTTTGCCAACCAGTCCATCCCTAAGATGACTTCATAGTCTCGAAAGGGTAACACTATAAGATTGGCCGTGAATTCCCTATCCTTAATTTGGATTTTACATGCTTTACAAGCTGAGCTAGTAACAAGTTTAGAACCCATCGGAGTACTGACTTCTACTTCGTAAGGCAAACATTCAACTCGTAATTTCACATATTGCACACATAAGTGAGTAATAAATGAATAAGTAGCACCTGGATCAATTAGCACCCTAACAGGTTGATTCAGTATCAATAATGTACCTTCAACAACAGCAGTCTCCTCAGGAAGCTCCTCGTACTCAATAGCATAAGCTCGGGCCTGAACTCTAGGAACTGGAGTGTTGCCTCTACCAGCTGGTTTATTTTTATTTTGTCCTCCTTGCCATTTAGGCCAGTCTTTAACCTAGTATTGATCGCTGCCACACCCCACGCATTGTCCCGATTTCCTCCAGCATTGGGTCTCAGTATGATCATTCTTGTCACAGTAAGAACAAGTGACAGCCCAAGTAGCAGGTGAACTACCTGTGGATCCATGGGTGGAAAAGGGTGATAGTGCTTTAGACTGACCATGGTTATTGACTGGTCTATTCTGGCTCTGGCCCTAACTGTGACTCTGCATCTGGAAGTTCCTCTGTTGTCTTTGAGGATGGTAAGGTTTCTTATTCGGCTGACTCGAACTGGCTCTATCAAGTTTCCTGTTCTCAACTTTGGAAACAGCAGCAAAGAGAGCAGAATATGTAGTAAAGTCATGTGAAGCCAAGTGATCTTGAATTTCTGGCCTTAACCCATTCATAAATTTCCACATCTTCGCCTTAAGGGTACTGACCATATATTGAGCATAGCGGGACAGTCTGTCAAAGTGGGCCTCATACTGAGCCACTATCATGTTGCCTTGAGTCAAGGTCATAAAATCTTCAATCCGCCTCTGCCTCGAAACTGCAGGTATGTATTTATCCTTGAAGGCCTTGACGAAGTTACTCCACAAGCGAGGTGTATGATCAGTTTCCCAAAGTGCTTCCACAGTGTGCCACCAATGCTTAGCATCCCCGTGTAATAAGTACACAACAAACTCAATCTTCTCTTCGTCAGTATAGTCAAGTGGCCTGTAAATCCTTTTAATCTCGGACAGCCAAGCTTCTGCATCATTAGCTTCCCCGAAGAATTTGGACGGGTGAAAATCAAGGAATTCCGCATCCTGCTGTTTCTCCCATTGTTACCACCACTCCTATTGTTGTTGTTGTTATGGGCTGCTTCACGTGCATCTTGACGTTCCATTACTCGCGACACGCGATCCATAGCATTCGCCATCATGTTAAACATAGCCATGCCAGGATTAGTTTGATGAGCATCTCTGGCTTCTTGAGGCTCATCGTCCCTATTGGTATTGCGGGTACTAGGGCCAACCATCTATAAGCATAGATTATTATGCACAATTTATTGGAATACGACAAGACAGGAAATTAATGTATAGAGTAGGCAACATACAATTTCACATGGACATATAATTCTTAAAACAGTTAAGACATGTTAATCACATAAGCACGTAGAAACAAAGAAAGCATATTTAACATTGGCACACATTAACACACATAAACAAGTCATCATAATTACCTTAGGGCTTCTACCCAAGGTTCGAGAGTTAAACCCGGCTTAAGCAATCTAAGCTCTGATACCATTTATATAAGGTGTCATGCCCCAACCCGACATATAGAGGCTAGACTAGGGTGTGATCTAATCGTTCCTGTTATATTACAACTATAACCGATTGACGAAGGTTAAGCTTATCCGTTAGACTAGAACTCCAAATCCTTTTTTAAAAACTGGCAGCATAACGGCTATAATTGGGCTCTTTAGTTTGACCTAATTTCCTAAATGCCTCAAAACTTTCAATTTCAGATTCGATTCCAACTAAGATTACTATCTATCACCAATCGATATGCCTACTAGTTATCTCGAAAGTCTCATTTGATTAACAAGCCTAGCATGATAACTATGTCTCGTTTATTTGTTAATTCTTGTTACACAAGTACCTGTTGATCTTTAGCTTACTATTGAGCACCTAGGGAAATTAGATAGAGTTACATCATTTGATTCTTCACCTAGTGATTGAGTTGCCTGCAATAGTTACTAAATCAAAATAATGAAAGCAACCCACAAGATAGAGTGTTCATCTAGTCATAATTAGTACAAGCCAAAATTAGACCCCAAATTACAACGGGGGTCACTTACGACAACAACAAACAACATAAGAAATAGTCTTCAAAACAAACATAACGTTCACAAAATAGCCATAGTCAAGCAAGGCACGTAAGGCAGGCAATTACTCCAAGGAGTCATCAACAGGCACGTTATCCTCCGGTACCTATTCCTGGTCTTCTTCACCTGTGATGATAAAAGAGGGTGAGTCCTTATGAACTTAGCGAGGGAGAAATGAGAAATACATTTTAAAACTCTTTTTCGGTTAAACTTATGAAAAATCCTTTTGAAAACATGTCACGTATTACAAATAATAAGATACGCAAGGTATAAGAATCAAATTGAACAACATATACAATTACCAATCATTTCAAAGATACGGTGAGCATTTGCTCTCAATATCATTTCAATAACAATTGTTGCGGCCGGCTTCAATCATTCACTTATCGCTCCCAATTGGGTGTACTCCGGATGTACCCCGAAATCCTACGACCCAACTCTCCGAGGGTGGAATGCCAAGCGAGAGAGGGAATTGGACCATGGTAGTCACGGGAACACCGGCAAGCCTTATGTCGCCCGACGTTTGTGAAACGCTATCATGCCACAATGAAAGGTTGCAACCTTGTATACAATATACATTTATACCATTTAACCATTTATATTAGGAGGACAACAAAGTAGGTTACCTCCGAGCAATTTCAAGATCACATATTGCCAAGTAAACGAACGAGGCATGCTTGACATGAAGTTTCACTTTGAAGAACACGTAGACTCATATGAACATTAAACGGGCAGCCAAGTAACACATATAGATCAAGTCATATAACTCATTTCGGGGTTCACGTATCAAGTATTAACATTATACAAGCATGCAACGACATTTATACGAGACCGGATGCAAGAATAGTTTACTTAGCAACATGCAATCATCGGAAATCATATTTAGAGCTATAAGAAAACTACGGGCAGCCTATTAACCACACAATTTAACACATTTAACCAATAGATCACCTCATAGCAAATAGTCATAAATGTTAGGGCCTCAATTCCGTGCTTAAACATGTGATTAAGCAAACCATTCATCAATTAATGATCCCGAGCCATACATCAATCAAATTAAACAACCTCAACCAACCACAACAGTCCATACAACATCTAAGTGCCACAATTCCAAGCATTCAATACTTCAAGCAAGGTCTCAACAAGATTCTAAGCATATCACCAAACAAAAACCTCACTGCAATGGTCTGTTTTCTAACATTCGATTAGACAAGCAAATAATCTCCAATTTCAGTGAACCAAATTTCAAATTGAATCTTAATGAGTGATTTAAATCTAGGAACAAACCTCGCTGCATTTGGAGTTTGGACTTAGGAGTTATAGCCAAAACCGTGAGACTGCGCAAAACTGTCCAGTTTTAGACACATTACGAATTTTGCCATTTTTGAGGATCTTAGAGTCAGATTTAGCCTTAGCCTATTGCTGACAAAAATGTCCAGAACTGCAAACACTAGAAACCTACTAATTTTCATGCATTTTCATCAACATTTACTAGGTCAAAAAGACTTCGTTCCACAAAGTCAGTAATCTGCCAGAAAAACGAGTTTGCACATTTCTAAGTTTCTAGCCAAAACCAAGCCATGCATGAGAAGATAAGCTCATATACACACATATACATCAACTACAGAGGTAATTATAGCCATATGAGAGCATGCATGTAAGTTTTGAAAGAATTTAAAAGAGTTTAACCCTCACCTTAGCCTATTGATGGTTAAAGATGCACCAAAGCTCTTGAAAATGCACAAAAAGGGTCTTCTTTCCTTGCTTGGCCGAGAGATAGCTTGTTGTTCTTTAATTCCTAGCTTAGTTAGCATCTTCTTAGAGTGTGTATGTGATTAGAACAAAAAGAGATGAAACAAAACTATCAAAACATACCTATGGCCGAAATAGAGAGAGTTGTGAGCTTTGTGTGAGATTTCTTGCTTATTGCTTGTAATGGTCGAGTTCCTTAGAGTCCTTGAGATCCTAGGTGAGCCTTAGAATGTGAGCTTGAGCTATGGAGATTCAAGTTGCAGCCATGGCCGAAAATGAGAGAGAAAGAGAGCTTGAGAGAAATTTTTGAGAGTGTTGATGCTTGTGTGTGTGTGTGTGTGTCGGCCTAGAGCTCTTCAAAATCTGAAATTATGTCATCTTTTGAGCATTTTGAATTGTGAGGGATAGGAATGGTGTGTAGGCCAAGAAAGGTAGCTTAGGTTAGGGTGCTTGGAGTTTTTTGATGCATGGTGTCTTGAGCTTGTGTCATAGTTTGTCTTTTAGTGCATTGACTTAGGATTAAAATTGTAGTTAGTGGAGTTTGTAGAATTATTTAATAGTCTAATGCTTTGTGTAGGATTCTTTATTGATTAACGTGCGGGCACGCTTTTCTAGGTCTAGGGCATGTACTACGAGGTAAGGCACAAACTACGAGACAAATACACATATTCTAAGTAAATGCATGTAACCCTAAATGAATGCACGTAAATCAATGCGAGGCATATAATTCAAGGCACGACTCTTAAACCTAGGTTAAGCCACGCAGTTCAAGGTCAAGGCACACGAATCGAGGTATTGCATGCAAATTGAGGTCGGGCCTCATACATGCTACATGAAGGTGCGTGCATGGGGCGCCCATGCTGCACGAAGATGTGCCCATGGGGCGCCCATGCCGCACGAAGATGAGCCCATGGGGCGCGCATACGGTATGTTGTTACGCTTATGTGGCCCGTATGCCGCACGAATGTGCATGCATGGGGCGCCCATGCCGCACGATGGTGCGCGCATGGGACGCCCATGACGCGCGATGGTACACGAATGCTGCACAAAGGTGTGCGCATGGGTAGCCCATGCCCCTCGATGGTGTGCTCATGGGGCGCGCATGCCACAAGATAGTGTGCGTATGTAGCCCACATGCCGCACGAAGGTATACGCATCATATGCGCATGCCGCACAATGGTGCGTGCATGTGGCCCGCATGCGGCACGAAGGTGCGCGTATGGGGCGCCCGTGCTACACAATGGTACGCGCAAGTGGCTCGCACAGGGTCTCAAGGGGCGCTGTTGGGGTACTGTTGGGGCACGGCTGGGGCACTAAAGGGGTATGCTTGGGGGATGATGGGAGATGTTGGGGGACGGCTTTGGCATTACTATGTGACGTTAGGCACGACAGGCAATGTTAAGCATTCGGGGGTATTGGGCATGCAAAATGTATTATGACACGAATGTAGACATTGATATCCTTTTATAAGTGGTTTTCGAATCTATGAAGTAGTCTTAACCTTTGCCTTGTCCGACAAACAGTTCGTCATATTTGTGAGGCGAAATAGATTAATCGGGTTCCCAATCCATCCAAATTTTTTTTGTATGCCAAATACATTGTAAACAAATTAATTTATGAATTAATATAAATTTTCCTGAATTTTCTATTATTTTTTCTGATTTTTCCCTATTTTCGTAATTTTTAAATATTAAAAATTAATTTTTCAAAAAAAATATTTTTTAATATCATTTAACAAATTAATGTATGAATTAATATAATTTTTTTTCTGAATTTTCAATTATTTTTTTTCTGATTTTTCCATATTTTTCATAATTATCAAATATTAAAAAAATATTTTTTTCGAAAAAAATAATCTTGAAGCATTTGGACATCATATGCTATCAATAAGGAGCAAGCGCGGCCATGGTCTTGTGTTGTGGCAATCCAAGCACCGCGTGAGCTTGGGTGGCTCTTGGGGAACGGTGGGGGCAAGCGTGATGCGCAAATCGCCTAGCACACGTGGCGTTGGCTTTCGTTAAGCAACGACGCGAGCGTTGCGATGAGACGATTGCTGATGCTTCAATGTCGTGGCAATCCAAGTACCATACGGCCTTGAAGCCATCCCCCGGTGGGTTCAGACGTGCCTGTACGATGCGCGAATTGCCTAGCACACGACGCTATGGTCCTCGCTGAGTCTTAATGCGACCTAAGTGGTCTAGTGTCGTGGCGATCCAAGCACCGCGTGGGTAGGAAGTTAGTTTGTTTGACCCATTCCGTGCATAAAGGTGCATAAAGGGGGACAGTGGGAGGCATGTGTGATGCACGAATCGCCAAGCACATGTGTCATTGGCTTTCGTTAAGCAACGACGCGAGCGTTGCGATGAGACAATTGCTGATGCTTCAATGTCGTGGTGATCCAAGCACTATGCGGCCTATACTATTTCTCCCAAACAGACCAAGAGGTTTGACGTCCTATGCCACTCCTCAAGTGTGTCTCCAAGTGCCTAAGTAAGACATAAGTTATAACCCAAGTATCGATGCGCGAATGCCCAAGTGTTGCCAAGTGCTCTGCGCCCTAGTCCGAATAACATTAGCCCAAGTTAGTTCTCCAAGTACTCGCTCTTTGCATAAGTTTCGCTGCAAGTGTCGTGGGGTTTTGAGGCAACGATGATGCCCTATGATGCCCAAATACCTAATGCTATGTGCTATGCCCAAGGAGGCCCAAGTGCTATGAGCTATGCCCTAGGATTCCCAAGTGCTAAACCCAAGTGCTATGCCCAATGATGCCCAAGTGTCGACGTCATAAGTTTTAAGTGTCGACGCGCGAATGCCCAAAGTGCTATACCCAAGTGCTATGTGCTATGCCCAATGATGCCCAAGTGCTATGTGCAACCAAGCTCTATGCCCAAGTGCTATGTGCACCCAAGTGCTATGCCCAATGATGCCTAAGTGCTATGAGTTATGTCCTAGTACTAATGGGCCCACTGCTGGCCGACCCCGCGCATCGCCTCGAGTGCCCAAGTGTTAGACAGCCTATGCTTGCTTCGTAAGAGATGGCAAAAAATTTGAATCCGACCTTGTGAACTACCAGCCCGCCGAGGTGCCTAACGTTCTTCACTTAGCATTAATGGTGACTGAGGTTATGTTGCCCCTATCTTCGGCACAACTGGGCACGTTGGTGAACGGTTGCGGCACGACTGCCCACGGTGTTGCACGACAGTGCACAATTGGGCCTTGGATAGGGCACGTACTTGGGGCCTCGAATGAGCCATAGCTTGGCACGCAGTTAGGGCATGGTTTCGCAAGCAATGGGGTCGCACATGGGGCATGGTAAGGCAAGCAGTTGGGCCACGTGGGGCATGCGCATGGGACACCCATGCCGCACAAAGGTGGGCACATGGGGTACCCGTGCCGCACAATGGTCCGTGCATGTGGCCCGCATGTGGCACGAAGGTGTGCGCATATGGCGCGCATGCGGCACGATGGTTCCCTTGCCCACACGTCGATCCCAAGTCGGGGGCGAATGCCCTGCAAACAACGAACCCCGGCACGGAATGCTTCAAGGCAAATGAAATAT
>CM075770.1:11502500-11542500 GCA_037974665.1 Ehretia macrophylla
TGCGGCACGATAATGCACGCATGAGGCCCATATGCCGCACGAAGGTGCGTGCATAGGGTACTTATGCCGCACGGTGGTGTGCGCATGCTGCACAATGGTGCACGCATGCCGTACGAAGGTGCAGTCATAGGGCGCCCCTACCGCATGATGGTGTGCGCATGGGGTGCCCATGCTGCCCGATGGTGCACGCATGCCGCAAGAAGGTGAGTGCATAGGGCGCCCATGCCGCATGAAGATGTGCTCATAGGGCGTGCATACCGCACGATGGTACACACATATGGCCCACATGCCGTATGAAGGTACGCGTATGGGGCGCCCATCCGGCACGATGGTATGCGTTTGGGGCACCCATGCAGCCCGATGGTGCGCGAATGCCGCACGAAGGTGCGCGTATGGGGCGCCCATGCCGTACGAAGATGTACACATAGGGCGAGCATGCCGTACGATGGTACGCTCATGTGGCCCGCATGCCGCACAAAGGTGAGCACATGTGGCACCCATGTTGTACGATGGTTCGCACATGCCGCACGAAAGTGAGCGCATACCGCACGAAGGTGCGCACATACCACACCCTTGACGCACGATGGTGTGCACATGGGGTGCCTATGCCGCCCGATGGTGCGCACATACCGCACGAAGGTGCGCGCATAGGGTACCCATGCTGCACGATGGTACGCACATGCCGCATAAAAGTAAGTGCATACCGCACGAAGGTGCGTACATGGGGCACCTATGCCGCACGATGGAGTGCACATGGGGTGCCTATGCCGCCCAATGGTGCGCACATACCGCACGAAGATGCACGCATGGGGCGCATATATAGCACGACGGTGCCTGCATGGGGCGCCTATGCCGAACGATGGTGCGCTCATGTGGCCCGCATGCTGTACAAAGGTGCGCGCATGGGGCACCTATGCTGTAAGAAGATGCGTGCATGGGGCGCACATACTGCACGATGGTGCGAGCATGTGGCCCGCATACCGGACGAAGGTGCGCGTATTGTCATGCCCCGACCCTTACCCATCGCTAGTTTAAGGCCGTGACATGACGTGTCAATGTTTAACCCCTGCAAGATTCAAAAGTAGAAACGTGAACAGTTATAATATTCCACAAGGAGTTCCAAAAGACTTCCGAAATTCTCCCAAAATATCGGTCTTAAAGGATTTACAACACCTTGTTACAAAACCAAACCAAGAACCACCTGTTCATCATCCCAGTTATAGGTCTCACAAGCATAAAGATCAATCCAAGCTGGGTATCTAGTTAACCAAAATATATTACAACATAATAAATTTATCAATTACAAACATGTTCTTCATGGAAAGAAGTAAATCTTCAAACAAGCACGTAGATCACACAAGCATGAATCCATCTTATCAACTCAACAAAGCTTGCAACCACGTGGGAGTTTATTCGGCTAAACCTCAACTGAAATTGTTAAAAGAGGGTGAGCTAGATCCTCGTGTATAGCTCAGTGAGGAGGAAAAGAAGGAAGGTTTTCACAAAGGTTTTACCATTTCACAAACTTCTTTAAAAAAATTGTGTCATGCACATATACATATATTCCACAAGTAACAGTACATGATCCTGTTCATATTCAATATAAACATCTGGTAAAATAGGAATTGAGACAACAACTATAAAATGTTAACATTAACTAACTCTATTCTCCGAAGACCTCGAGGGACCAAGCGAGAGTAGAAAAACACATATCGAAACATATATCCCAGCCGTAATCAAGAGATAGATATAAATGAGGAAGGTGGCTTATACAGATTCAAGAGGTGTCTCCTACTATCACAGTCGTGTCTCCCTCAAAAGGTGTCTCCCACTATCACTGTCTTGTGCACTTTGCTCCATTAGCCCCTTATTCCTTAACCATAGTCATATAGAAACCATTAGGGTAGGGAGGTGTCTACCACTATCACAGCCGTGTGCACCTCAAAAGGTGTCTCCCACTATCACTTTCGTGTGCACCTTTGATCCTATCCTTTAACAAGGAAGAGGTTGCAACCAAACCAATATTCTTGGAGATATAAATGATGATCCAATTACTTAATCAAACATATTCTTAATCTAAGCATGTTCAATATGTACTTGATCCAAACTTAACCAATTAACAAGAGGCAAGTACATTCGAGCATATATATGATTCAAGCTGATTCAAGTATACTAAGCAATTACGTGATTGAAGCTTATTCTTGATCCTCACCATGTATCCATGTCAAGCATACTCAAGAAATTACATGATTCAAGCATGTTCAAGGCTATATCCTATGGTCTAGCAAGTAAGCATATGAACACTTTGTATGTATAAGCCTTTATAGTGCCACAATTAATGTTTCTTGATGGTTATTGATCATGTTGGACATATGACATCAAGAAAATTTAGTAAAACCATAATTAAATTCCACTATATTAATCTAGGATTCGATACGGTTCTAACACCACCGACCATGCCCCATTCCGACATTTATAGCTCCCGAAATCGCTAAAACAAGTTCATCGCATTTTTGGTCAAACAGAGGCCTTACCAGCAGACGAGGGTCCCTCCACTGGTCGACCAGTGGAGGAGGGGTCCCCTGGTTGTGCTGTTTACGGGAAAAACTCAATTTTTTTCAATAATCAAGCTTACAACCACACAACCTTCTACTAATAATTAAGCATGTTCAAGGTGACTATTAGGCATCATATAGGAGTTCAAACTCAATTAAAACCATCCCACAACCCCATATGATCGCCAATTCATAATTTGAACAAGCCCTAGATCTACAACACAAAATACTCAACCTTCTTATCATCCAAGATTTTCTATACAAGCTATAACAAGATTAACATCAAATGAACATTAATAATCTTGAATGAATCCTTTAAAACCATTTATGAAAATTCCCTCACCTTGTTCTTGAGTAGTTAAATGCTAAGATTGATGTTGAAGATGCAAGCAAGAGCTAAAAAATGCAAGTTTCCTTCCTTCCTCTTCTTCTTCCTCTCTTTCTTCTTTCTCTCTTCTCCCCCCTCTCAATCGTGTGTGTGTGTGTGTCTCTACTGTGTGTGTGTGTGTGTACTGTTTTTGTGTGTGTTGAGTGGTGTAATGTGTGTGTATAGGTAGGATATTTTAATTTGGCTGCCAAAAGACAAGAGTGCCCTCCAACTAAAAGCCTATTTTCTAGTTTGCCCTTTAGGTCTACTTCAACTTATCTAGTTAGCTATTATAATGTAGTGTTGTTTATTTAATTCTTACGATATCTAAATCACGCAAGTGCACGTTAAAGAATGAAAGTACATGTAAAATGATGCAAATAAATGTTAAATGATATAAATGCATTTCTAATAGTGTAAATGCATAGTATTATCATGTAATTCCAATTTTAATTATTTTGGTTAGTTAATTTAATTTAGTAAAATTTAATTATCATCTACAACCTCTAATGTTCTCGATTGCACTCATATACACATTAAACGAGATAGATGCACATAAACCAAGGTAAATGCACATTAATTGATATAAACACATATTAAATGATGTGTATGCATATGGGGTTTCGTGCAGGGCTTCACATCCTCCCCTCCTTAACAAAATTGTACCCTCGCAATTTCCTCGTCTAATAATTCCTTGATAACTTCAACGACTCTGATTGAAGCACATAAAGAAAAATAACTGGTGATGTATTAAGATACCCAAATAAGAATTATGTATAACTATTGCTGATCAAGAAGTCCCGATGCCATCATGAATATCCCCATAAAATACCAACTGGAGATACCAAATGAAAACCCCAAACAAGAATACCAAATATTGGATGCTGAAAGAAAATACCAACAGAGAATATCGAATATTGGATAAGAATTCCTAGAATGAAAATGCCAACCAAAGTACCGAATAGAAGTCCCGAATAAGAATACCATCAAGAATTCCAATAGAGAATACCCATGAAGAATTCCGAAATGAAATTCGAATGACAAATAAATAAATAAAAATCTACCTTCAACCACAATTACTGCCCCTGGAAGTTCCTCTTGGTCAGTAGTATCAACTCGGGCTTGAACACTTTGTCCTAAGGTATTCTTGGCGAGTTGAGACTGTGCTCCCACATTTTGCATCCTCAAGCAGTCTTTATATAGGTGTTGATCACTCCCACACCTTACACACTTGCCTGACTTCCTCCAACATTGGGTCTCAGTATGCCCCATCTTGTTACAACAAGCACAAACAATTTTCCGAGATACGGTTGCATTACTTGATAACCCTCAAGTTGTCTTAGTATTTAATGCACTAAGCTGAGATCCAATAGCAATAGGTGGCCTTTGATTCTGAGTCGAGTAAGGTTCTTGTAGTGTCGGAGATAAGAACGACCTTTTATTGCCTTGACTTGGTCCACTTCGGGATTCAAGTTGCCTCTTCTCAATGCGGGATGCCGAGTCTAGCATATCACTGTATGATGTAAAGCGATGTGAAGCTATGAAATCTTGAATCTCGGGCCTTAATCCTCGAACAAATTGCTTGATCCTCCCGTTTTCCGTTTGGACCAACTCGGGGAGATAATGAGAGAGCCTGTTAAAACGAGCTTCATATTGAACCACAGACATTCCACCTTGCTTTAGGGTGAGAAACTCTTATTCTTTCCTCTCTTGGGCTACTTCCGTAATATAATTCCCCTTGAAAGAGTTGACGAAGTTAACCTAGGTGACCGGCATACTATCACGTTCCCAACGAAGTTTTTTTGTTCTCCACCATTGCTCCGCATCTTCTTCTAACAAGAACACTACGAAAACCACCTTTCTCTCCTTGCTGTAATCAAGTGCTGCATATATCTTTTCAACCTTTGCCAGCCAAGCTTAAGCTTTTCCATCATTTGGTTCACCTAGAAACTTGGGAGGTCCATAACTTAAGAAATCCTTCAATGTGCTATTATTGCCCTCTGCTCCAGTTGCTTGGTTTTCTAGAATCCGGCTCATCCTATCCACAGCAGTTACCAACAGACTAAGCATCTCTCCTCCAGACCCAACTTGATCAACATTTTCTTCCTCTCGAATCCCAGTGCTACTACAAGTATTAGGCCCTGCCATCTATGGGATGGATGCACGATGACCCTTATAGTTATATGATATATATATGCATGGTATGACAAAGGAATACATGTTCTATCAATGCTCCTAGCATCTATGTGTCATGACTATACCTAATATGTAAATTCATGAAACATATGTGGCACATGTTAAACATATATGATTCATATAACACATTAAACATAAAAATTCACACATAACACATAACATGAGGCATACTGAGCAAGTTACATGCAACACAAGAGCACACAATTTCCAAGTAAGGAAACTGAACTACCAATTCAAACCTTATGGTTTATCCCTACGATACAACCTCAACTTAATTCATAATCCAAGACAATTCTTATGTACTACATAACACTATGGCTAAAGTCTTACTCAAGGGTCATCAATCTTCAACTCGATCCTTTGACTAGTATAGCCTCAAAAAACCATAACCTCTAACTTCCGTTAACGCCATCTTTTTTCCTTACATACCCATATCATTTAATCAATTTCACCTTGAGGCTTCTACCCACTGACCAGGGGTTCCAAACCCAGCTTATGCCTAGCTAATGAGCTAAGCTCTGATACCACTTTAGGTGCCACGCCCCGACCCCGACCCAACGCTAGGTTAAGGCCGTGACATGACGTGTCAATGTCTAACCCCTGCAAGATTCAAAAGTAGAAACGTGAACAGTTGTAATATTCCACAAGGAGTTCCAAAAGACTTCTGAAATTCTCCCAAAATATCGGTCTTAAAGGATTTACAACATCTTGTTACAAATTAACCAAACCAAGAACCACCTGTTCATCATCCCAGTTATAGGTCTCACAAGCATAAAGATCAATCCTAGCTGGGTAACTAGTTAACCAAAATATATTACAAAATAATAAATTGATCAATTACAAACATGTTCTTCATGGCAAGAAGTAAATCTTCAAACAAGCACGTAGATCACACAAGTATGAATCCATCTTATCAACTCAACAAAGCTTGCAACCACATGGGAGCTTGCTCAGGCTAATCCTCACATGAAATTGTTAAAAAAGAGGGCTGAGCTAGATCCTCACGTATAGCTCAGTGAGGAGGAAAACAAGGAAAGGTTTTCACAAAGGTTTTATCATTTCGCAAACTTCTTTATAAAATCGTGTCAT
Organism: Ehretia macrophylla; assembly: GCA_037974665.1. Classification (NCBI taxonomy): domain Eukaryota; kingdom Viridiplantae; phylum Streptophyta; class Magnoliopsida; order Boraginales; family Ehretiaceae; genus Ehretia; species Ehretia macrophylla. Next base: position 11,508,708 of record CM075770.1, read on the forward strand.
ACACATATATATGTATTCCACAAGTAACAATACATGATCCTGTTCTGGTAAAACAGGAATTGAGACAACAACTATAAAATGTTAATAGTAACTAACTCTACTCTCGAAGACCTCGAGGGACCAAGCGAGAGTAGAATAACACATATCGAAACATATATCCCAGCCGTAATCAAGAGATAGATACAAATAAGGAAGGTGGCTTATACGAATTCAAGAGGTGTCTCCCACTATCAGAGTCGTGTGCACCTCAAAAGTTGTCTCCTACTATCACTGCCGTGTACACTTTGCTCCATTAGCCCCTTATTCCTTAACCATAGTCATATAGAAACCATTAGGGTAGGGAGGTGTCTGCCACTATCATAGCCGTGTGGACCTCAAAAGGTGTCTCCCACTATCACTGTCATGTGCACCTTTGATACCATTCCTTAACAAATAAAAGGTGCGCGCATGGAGCTCCCACGCCGCACGATGATGCGCGCATGCTGCACGAAGGTGAACGCATGGGGCGCCCATGGCACACGATGGTACGCGCACGGGGTGCACATGCCATACGATGGTACGCACATGTGGCCCGCATGCCGCATGAATGTGCACACATGGGGCGCCCATGCCGCACGTTGGTGCGTGCATTCCATATGAAGATGAGCGCATGGGACGCCTATGTAGCAAGATAGTGCGTGCATCAGGCGCGCATGCCTCATGAAGGTATGCGCATGTGGTGACAATGCCGCACGAAAATGCGCGCATGGTGCGCCCATGCCGCACGAAGGTGCACGCATCTGTCACGCCCTAACCCGACCTATAGAGGTTAGACTAGGGAGTGATCTAAATATTCAAGTCATTTCACGTACTTAATCGTTCATGAAGGTTTAACACTTAACGTTTAGCCTAAACTCGACATGTTCTTCAGAAAATCGGCAGCATAACGGCTGTAATTGGGCTCTTTAGTTTGACCTAATTCTCTAAACGCCTCAAAATTTTCAATTTCAATTTTATTTTCAAATAAGATTACTATTCATCACCCATTGAAACACCTAATAGTTATCTCGAAGTCTCGTTTGACTAATAACCTAGCATGATACTATGTCTCATTTGTTTGTTAATCCATGTTACAAAAGTACCTGCTAATATTATCTTAACAATGAGTACCTACTTAAGATCGGATAGATTCATTTTACTTAATCCTTTACCTGATACTTCATAAGCCTGTGATAAATACTAATCAGTAGCGATAGCAAAAACGACCATATGAGTGTCTAACTAGTTATGATCAGTACAAGCCAAAATTAGACCCCAAATTACAACGGGGGTCATTTACAATACAATAACAAGCAACATAAGAAATAGTCTTCAAGCAACATATCGTTCACAAAATGGCCATAGTCAAGTAAGGCACGTAGGGCAAGCAATCATTTCAAGGAGTCATTAATAGACACATTATCCTCGGGTACCTCTTTCTGGTCTTCTTCACTTGAGATGATAAAATAGGGTGAGTCCTTATGAACTTAGCGAGGGGGAACGAGAAATAAGTTTTGAAACTCTTTTCCGGTTCAACTTATGAAAACCTTTTTTGCAAGCATGACATATATCACAAGTAAGTTCATAATGTAATATAAAAGTAAAAGAACACAATTACCCGACTTTCCTCCCCGAGGTCCTCTAGGAACCAAGAGAGAGTACTTATACACATAGTGAAAAGGATACGGTGAGCTTTTGCTCTCAGTTCATTTCCAGTATTAGTTGTTGCGACTGACTTCAAATCATCCCCTTATCACGCCAAATGGGTGTACTCCGGATGTACCCCAAAATCCTATGACCCAACTCTCTGAGGAAGTGTAGCCCCTAAGCGAGAGAGGGAATTGTACAATGATAGTCACGGTTGCACCGACAAGCCCGATGCCGCCCGGTGTGCGTGAAACGCTACCATGCCAGAATGAAAGGTTACAACCTTGTATGCAATGCACATTTATGACATTTAATATATCACATTAGGAGGACAACAAAGTAGGTTGCCTCCGAGCAGTCTTAAGATTGCACATTAACAAGTAAACACGGGAGGCACGATATGACAGATAATTTCACTTGTAAAGCACATGGAGTTATATGAATATTAAATGGGCAGCCATGTAACGCATGTAAACCAAGTCATATAGCTTATTTCGAAGTTCACGTAATCAAATAATAAGGTCATACAACATGCAACGATATTTACGTGGGACCGGGTGCAAGAAAGGTCTATTTGTCAATATGTAATCATCGGAATCACATTTAGGGCTATAAGGGCAACTACGGGCAGCCAACTAATCACATAATTAAACACGATATTCATAGGATCAACACTTACCGAGTTTTCCTAGTCATTAGGGTTTCAATTCGTGCTCACCCGTGCGATTAAGCCCCAAGTTGTCCCGTAATTAAACTCAAGCCGTGCATCAATCAATTAAAACACCCTCAAGCATTCAAAACAGCTCACACATCATCCAAGTGCCACAATCCCACGCATGTAATACAACAAGAGAAGTTACAATAATTTTCAAAGCATATCACTAGATGAAAACCACACTGCAATGGTCTGTTTTCTCATAATCATTGAGACAAGCAAACAATCTCCAATTCCAGTGAACAAAATGTAAAATTAAATCTTAAGAACTGAAATAAATCCAGAAACAAACCTTGTATCATTTGGAGTTCGGATTCAAGAGTTATAGCCAAAACCGTGAAACTACGCAAAACTGTCCAGATTTGTACACATTTCGATACTTGTCTTTTTTTAGGACCTTAGGGTCAGATTTAGCCTTAGTCTATTTCTGAAAAAAATGTCCAGAACTGAAACATATAGTAGTATACCAAATTTCATACATTTTGGATATGATTTACTAAGTCAAAATGGGTTCATTCTACAAGGACAGTGAATCTGGCAAAACCTGCTTCATTTTCCTAGATTTTCCAGATTTGGACACCTTTCGCTGTTTTTCCATTTTGGAGACCTTAGAGTCAGAATTGTCTTTGGCCTATTTCTACAAAAAAATGCTCAGAACTAGAAAAACTAGTCACCTACCAATTTTCACGCATTTTGAACACCATTTACCTGGTCAAATTCACTTCGCTCCAACAACACAGAAAGCTGCCATTTACGCGATTTCACCTATCTTCACATTCTAGCCAAATATCTTGCCATGCATGCTTACAAAAGCTCATGTACACAGATATATCACAAGTACAGAGGTAAAAATAGACATTTAAAGGCATGAATGTGGTTTTTGAAAGCTTTTCAAAAGAGTTTTAGCCCTTACCTTAGCAAGACAACAATGAAGATGCACAAAGCTCTTGATGATGCACAAGATTGACTTTTCTCATTGCTTAGCCGAGAGACAACTTGAGATTCTCTAATTCCTAGCTAAGTTACCATGTTCTTAGTAGGTGCATGTGGTTAGAACAAAAAGAAAATGAAATAGGAGCTATCAAACATACCTAAGGGCCGAATGAGTGTTCTATGAGCTTGCATGCATGTTTCTTTGCTTCTAGCTTGCTTGGTCGAGTTCCTTAGTGGCTTGAAGGTCTTGATGAATCTTAGGATGATGAGCTTGAGTCTACAATTGCAGCCAAGGCCGAGAGAGAGAGAGAGGAAATGAGAGAGAAAGAGAGGAATTGAGATGTTTGTGAGGTATGGAGTGTTGTGTGTGAGTGTGTCAGCCTAGGGCCTTGAAAAATCTGAAATTCTCTTAGTCCTTGTGCAATCTAGAAATGTGAGGGAGCATGGAGTGCTTTGGTCTAGAAAGTGAAGTTTGGAAGGTGTGTTTCATTTCATTTTTTTATGCATTGTGTCATAAGCTTGTCTAAGAATGATTTTTGAATTATGCAAGCATGACAAAAGCTCCTACATGGTCGGCCAAGGCAAGCTCAATTCTGAATTTTTTGTCATGTTTTGAGTAATATTTTATTGTGTGTTTGAGATGTGCAAAATGCCTTCTAGTGAGTTGAATTGGCATTTTAATATTAGTTAGTGGAGTTTGTAGGATTAATTAATGATCTAGTGCTTCGTGTAAGATGCTTTCTCGATTAGCGTGTGGGCATGCTCACCTAGGTCTAGGGCACGCACTACGAGATAAGACATGAACTACGAGACGAATGCACGTTTTCCAAGTAAATGCACACAACCCTAAATGTATGCATGAAATTCAATGCAAGGCACACAAAATGAAACACGATTCTTAAACCTAGGTCAAGGCATGCAAATCTAGGTTAGGGCACACGAAACGATGTATCGCACGCAAATCGAGGTCGGCCTCAAATCTTCCCCTCCTTAAAAGAATTTTATCCCGAAATTCAATATTACCTTTGAAATAATGCTGGATACTATTGCTCCATCTATTCTCGCCTTTCCTACGTTGCTTCTTGAATTCCATGATAATCCCACAACACTTTCACCATCGGTATAGATTTGCTGCGCAACTCCCGATCTTGCTGGTCTAGGATCCGAATGGGCTTCTCTTCATAAGACAAGTTCTCCCGAAGATGCAACGGCTCTGGCTCCAAGATATGCGATGGATCAGGGTGATACTTCCGTACCATTGAAACATGAAGGACGTCGTGAATATTGGAGAGGTTTTGGGGTAGTGCCAGGCGATACGCCAATTTGCCAACCTTCTCAATTATCTCAAATGGTCCTACAAACCTCGGGCTCAACTTTCCACCCTTGTCGTGTTTAATCAGTCCCCTCCGAGGTGATATATTCAAGAACACCTTGTCGCCGATCTCAAACTCTAGACTCCGTCTCCGTCGGTCTGCCTAACTTTTCTGCCTGCTTTGGGCGGTAAGCATCCGTTTCCGGATGAGGTAGACATTATCAACTGTCTTCATAAGTTCAGATAGTAGGGTCGGGTCAAAAGTCTTCGTCTCACCTACTTCATCCCAGTAAATTAGGAATCGACACTTACGTCCATACAATGCCTCAAATGGGGCCATCCCGATAGTGGCCTGATAACTATTATTATAAGTGAACTCCGCTAGAGACAGATATTTCTCCCCACCTTTTTCGAAGTCTAAAACACACGCTCTCAGCATATCCTCCAGAATTTGAATAGTTCTCTCAGATTGTCCATCAGTCTGAGGGTGATAAGCCATTCTAAAACTCAACTTCGTTCCCAAAGCTTCTTGCAATCTCTTCCAAAATCAGGAAGTAAAATGAGGATCCCTATTCGACACAATACTCACAGGCATCCCGTGCAACCTTACAATATCCGCCACATACATATCTCCCAATTTCTCAGGACTATCCTCCTTGTTCATCGGTAAGAAATGCGCTGACTTGGTCAATCTATCCACTATGACCCAAACGGCGTCATGACCCTTTTGTGACCTGGGCAGGTCCATGACAAAGTCCATAGTTATATGTTCCCATTTCCATTGAGGAATTTCCAACGGCTGAAGTAAACCGGCTGGTCGTTGATGTTCTGCTTTGACTCTCTGGCAAGTCAAACACCGTGCCACAAACTCCGCAATCTCTCTCTTCAAGTTATTCCACCAATAGTGTTGCTTCAAATCCCGGTACATCTTTGTTCCGCCGGGGTGAATAGTGTATCTTGAATTATGGGCTTCTTCAAGAATCTTCTTTTTCAGCTCTGGCTCATTAGGAACACATATCCGATTCCTAAACCTCCAAATACCATCATCATGAAACTTGAAATCTGTGTTGCTTTCTTTAATCTTCTAAAACTATTGGTCCTTCTGTTGAGCCTCTCGTAATTTAGACAACAAGGTCGATTGAACTTGCGTAGTGGCAAATAGTAACCCTTTTTGAGTCAATTGTGGTTTCCACAAAAATGCTTCCTCTAACAACTCCTGCACCTTAACTTCCAGTTTTGCCATGCTCGCTTTCCGTCTTAAGGCATCTGCAACTACATTTGCTTTACCGAGCACATAATTGATTTTGCAGTTATAATCATCCAAAAGCTCCATCCACCATATTTTCCTCATGCTCAACTCTTTGTGAGAGAACAAGTATTTCAAGCTCTTGTGATCAATAAACACCTCGAACTTGTTACCCCACAAATAGTGCCTCCATTTCTTGAGTGCAAACACAATAGCCGCTAACTCCAAATCATCCGTCGGGTAGTTCAATTCATACTGCTTCGGTTTCCTAGAAGCATACGCAATCACTCTACCATTTTGCATCAACACACAACCCCAGTCCTTCCTTCGAAGCATCACTATAGATTACAAAGCCTTGACTCCCTTCAGGAAATGCAAGAACGGGTGCAGTAGTCAATCTCTTCTTTAATTCTTGGAAGCTGATCTCATACTTGTCATCCCACACGAACTTTGTTCTCTTTTGAGTGAGCTTTGTAAGCGGTTCTGCGATCTTTGAGAAATCCTTCACGAACCTCCGATAATAGCCGGCTAGACCAAGAAAACTCCGAACCTCTATAACATTTTTCGGCTTCTTCCAAGACATCACTGCTTCTATCTTTGCTGGATCCACTGCTATTCCCTCTTGGGATATGATATGCCCCAAAAATGCAATCTACTGCAACCAAAATTCGCATTTGCTAAACTTCGCGTACAATTGATGCTCTCGAAGTTTCTGCAGTACCAATCGCAGATGTTGTTCATGCTCAGCCTCGAATTTCGAATATACCAAAATATCATCAATAAAGATCACCACAAATTGGTCCAAGTAGGGTTGAAACACCCTGTACATCAAGTCCATAAAAGCTGCAGGGGCGTTAGTTAGCCCAAATGGCATCACCACATATTCATAATGCCCATATCTCGTCCTGAAAGCCATTTTAGGCACGTCCTCCTTTTTTATCCTCAACTGATAGTACCATTGCCTTAAGTCGAGCTTCGAATACACTTTGGCTCCCTGAAGTTGATCAAACAACTCGTCGATCAGTGGAAGTGGGTATTTATTCTTGACGGTCACTTGGTTCAATCCTCGGTAATCGATGCATAGCCTCAACGTTCTGTCTTTCTTCTTTACAAATAGGACTGGCACACCCCACGGAGAAGAACTTGGTTGAACAAACCCCTTCTTCAACAATCCTTGCAATTGGTCCTTCAATTCTTGTAGCTCGGCTGGTGCCATACGATAGGGAGCTTTAGATATCGGCTGGGTGCCAGGCAGTAACTCTATAATGAACTCGATCTCCCAATTTGGGGGTAAACCAGGCAATTCTTCTAGAAACACATCCGCATAATCTTTAATCACTGGCATCTCCTCCAACTTAGCTTTGTCCGATGGTTTGTTGATGAGGTAAGCTAAGTATCCACTACACCATTTTCTCAAGGACTTCACTGCTTTCGTAGATGAAATGATGGAACTCCCGGTGAAGTCTCTTCGACTCATTACCTCTAATATTGGTTGACCAGGTATCTGGAATGTTACAATCTTCGTCCGGCAATCTAGATGGGCATGATGCTTTGCCAACCAGTCCATCCCTAAGATGACTTCATAGTCTCGAAAGGGTAATACAATAAGATTGGATGAGAATTCCCTATCTTTAATTTGGATTTTACATGCTTTACAAGCTGAACTAGTAACAAGCTTAGAACCCATCGAAGTATCAACTTCTACTTCGTAAGGCAAATATACAACTCGTAGTTTCACACATTGCACACATAAGGGAGTAATAAATGAATGAGTAGCACCTGGATCAATTAGCACCCTAACAGGTTGATTCAGTATCAAGAATGTACCTTCAACAACAGCGGTCTCCTCTGGAAGCTCCTCGTACTCAATAGCATAAGCTCGGGCCTGAACTCTAGGAACTGGAGTCTTGCCTCTACCAGTTGGTTTAACTTGATTTTGTCCTCCTTTCCATTTAAGGCAATCCTTGATCTGATGCTGATCACTGCCACATCGCACACATCGTCCTGACTTCTTTCAGCACTGGGCCTCGGTGTGACCCTTCTTGTCACAGTAAGAACAGTTGATAGACTGAGTAACATGTGAACTACCTGTGGATCCGTGGGTGGAAGAGGCTGATGGTGCTTTAGTCGGGCCACGGTTATTAACTGGTCTGTTCTGGTTCTGGCCCTGACTGCGACTCTGAGTCTGGAATTTTCTCTGTTGTCCTAGAGGCTGATACGGTTTCTTGTTCGGTTGGCTTGAACCGGCTCTATCAAGTTTCCTCTTCTCAACTCGGGAAGCAGTCGCAAAGAGAGCAGAATAGGTAGTGAAGTCATGCGAAGCCAACTGGTCCTGAATTTCTGGCCTCAACCCATTCGTAAATTTCCACATCTTCACCTTAGTGGTACTGACCATGTATTGAGCATAACGGGACAGTCGGTCAAAATGAGCCTCGTACTGGGCCATCGTCATGTTACCCTAGTTCAAGTGCATGAATTCCTCAATCCGCCTCTACCTGGAAACTGTAGGTACGTATTTCTCCTTGAATGCCTTAACGAAATTACCCCACAAGCGAGGTGTATGATCAGTTTCCCAAAGCGCCTCCACAATGTGCCACCAATGCTCAGCATCCCCGTGCAATAGAAACACAACGAACTCTACCTTTTCTTCATCAGTATAGTCAAGTGGTCTGAAAATCCTTTCAATCTCAGACAGCCAAGCATCTGCCTTTTCATCACCAGCTTCCCTGTGGAATTTGGACCGGCGAAAGTCAAGAAACTCTCGCATTCTGCTATTTCTCCCATGGTTACCATCATTCATGTTGTTGTTGTTGTTGTTGTTTGCTTCACGTGCATCTTGATGTTCCATCACTCGTGACACGCGATCCATGGCATTCGCCATCATGTTAAACATAGCCATGCCAGGATTAGTTTGATAAGCATCTCCGGTCTCTTGGGGCTCACCGCTCCTATTAGTAGTGCGGGTACTAGGGCCAACCATCTATAGGCACAATTACGATGCACAATTTATTGGAATACGACAAACAAGAATTTAATGCATAAGGTATGCAACATATAATTTTATATAGATACACAATTCTAGAAACAGTTAAGACATGTTAATCACATAAGCACATAAAGATAAAGAAGGCATACTTGATATTGTCACACAATAACACATATAAACAAGTCATCTCAACTACCTTAGGGCATCTACCCATGGTCCGAGAGTTAAACCCGGCTTAAGCAATCTAAGCTCTGATACTATTAATATAAGGTGTCACGTCCCAACCCGACCTATAGAGGTTAGACTAGGGAGTGATCTAAATATTCAAGTCATTTCGCGTACTTAATCATTCATGAAGGTTTAACACTTAACGATTAGCCTAAACTCCACATGTTCTCCGGAAAACCGGCAGCATAACGGCTGTAATTGGGCTATTTAGTTTGACCTAATTCTCTAAACGCCTCAAAATTTCCAATCTCAATTTCATTTCCAACTAAGATTACTATTTATCACCCATCGAAACGCCTACTAGTTATCTCGAAGTCTCGTTTGACTAATAACCTAATATGATACTATGTCTCATTTGTTTGTTAATCCTTGTTACAAAAGTACCTGCTGATCTTATCTTAACAATGAGTACCTGCTTAAGATTTGATAGATTCATTTTACTTAATCCTTCACCTGATACTTCATAAGCCTGTGATAGATACTAATCAGTAGCGAAAGCAAAAAGGACCATAAGAGTGTCTAACTAGTTATGATCAGTACAAGCCAAAATTAGACCCCAAATTACAACAGAGGTCATTTACAATACAATAACAAGCAACATAAGAAATAGTATTCAAGCAACATATTGTTCACAAAATGGCCATAGTCAAGTGAGGCACGTAGGGCAAGCAATCATTCCAAGGAGTCATCAATAAGCACGTTATCCTCAGGTACCTGTTCCTGGTCTTCTTCACCTGAGATGATAAAAGAGGGTGAATCCTTATAAACTCAGCGAGGGGGAACGAGAAATAATTTTTGAAACTCTTTTTCCGGTTCAACTTATGAAAACCCTTTTTTTTTGCAAGCATGACATATATCACAAGTAAGTTCATAATGTAATATAAAAGTAAAAGAACACAATTACCCATCTTTCCTCCCCGAGGTCCTCTAGAAACCAAGCGAGAGTACTTATACACATAGTGAAAAGGATACGGTGAGCTTTTGCTCTTAGTTCATTTCCAGTATCAGTTGTTGCGGCCGACTTCAAATCATCCACTTATCACGCCAAGTGGGTGTACTCCGGATGTACCCTGAAATCTTACAACCCAACTCTCCGAGGAAGTCTAGCCCCCAAGCAAGAGAGGGAATTGGACAATGGTAGTCAAGGTTGCACTGGCAAACCCGATGCCGCCCGGTGTGCGTGAAACGCTACCACGTCAGAATGAAATGTTGCAACCTTGTATGCAATGCACATTTATGACATTTAATATATCACATTAGGAGGACAACAAAGTAGGTTGCCTCCGAGCAGTAATAAGATTGCACATTGACAAGTAAACACATGAGGCACGATATGACAGGTAATTTCACTTGTAAAGCACATGGAGTTATATGAATATTAAACGGGCAGCCATGTAACGCATGTAAACCAAGTCATATAACTCATTTCGAAGTTCACGTAATCAAATAATAAGGTCATACAACATGCAACGACGTTTACGTGGGACCGGGTACAAGAAAGGTCTACTTGTCAATATGTAATCATCGGAATCACATTTAGGGCTATAAGGGCAACTACGGGCAGCCTACTAATCACATAATTAAATACGATATCCATAGGATCAACACTTAGTGAGTTTTTCTAGTCATTAGGGTTTCAATTCATGCTCACCCGTGCGATTAAGCCCCAAGTTGTCCCGTAATTAAACTCAAGCCATGCATCGATTAATTAAACACCCTCCAGCATTCAAAATAGTCCACACAACATCCAAGTGCCACAATCCCAAGCATTTAGTACAACAAGAGAAGTTACAATAATTTTCAAAGCATATCACTAGATGAAAACCTCACTGCAATGGTCTATTTTCTCACAATCATTGAGACAAGCAAAAAATCTTCAATTCTAGTGAACAAAATTTCAAATTAAAGATTAAGAAGTGAACTAAATCCAAAAACAAACCTTGTATCATTTGGAGTTCGGATTCAAGAGTTATAGCCAAAACCGTGAGACTATGCAAAATTGTCCAGATTTGTACATATTTCGATACTTGTCGTTTTTGAGGACCTTAGGGTCCGATTTAGCCTTAGTCTATTTCTGACAAAAATGTCCAGAACTGAAAAATATTCAGTATACTGAAGTTCATGCATTTTGGATATCATTTACTAAGTCAAAACTGGTTCGTTCTACAAGGATAGTGAATCTGCCAAAACCTGCTTCATTTTCCCAGATTTTCCAGATTTGGACACCTTTCAATGTTTTGCCATTTTGGGGACCTTAGAATCAAAATTGGCTTTGGCCTATTTCTACAAAAAATTCTCAGAACTGGAAAAATGAGTCACCTACCAATTTTCAGGTATTTTCAACATCATTTACCTGGTCAAATTCACTTTGCTCCAACAAAACAGAAAGCTGTCATTTACGCGATTTCACCTATCTTCACATTCTAGCCAAATATCTTGCCATGCATGTTTACAAAAGCTCATGTACTGACATATATCACAAGTACAGAGGTAAAAATAGACATTTAAAGGCATGCATGTGGTTTTTGAAAGCCTTTCAAAAGAGTTTTAGCCCTCACCTTAGCAAGACAATAATGAAGATGCACAAAGCTCTTGATGGTGCACAAGATCGACTTTTATCCTTGCTTAGCCGAGAGACAACTTGAGATTATCTAATTCCTAGCTAAGTTACCATGTTCTTAGTAGGTGCATGTGGTTAGAACAAAAAGAAAATGAAATAGGAGCTATCAAACATACCTAAGGGCCAAATGAGTGTTCTATGAGCTTGCATGCATGTTTCTTTGCTTCTAGCTTGCTTGGTCGAGTTCCTTAGTGGCTTGAAGGTCTTGATGAATCTTAGAATGATGAGCTTAAGCTATGGAGTCTATAATTGCAGCCAAGGCCGAGAGAGAGAAAGAGAGAGGAATTGAGATGTTTGTGAGGTATGAAGTGTTATGTGTGAGTGTGTCGGCCTAGGGCCTTGAAAAATCTGAAATTCTCTTAGTCCTTGTGCAATCTAGAAATGTGAGGGAGCATGGAGTGCTTTGGTTGAGAAAGTGAAGTTTGGAAGGTGTGTTTCATTTCATTTTTTAAGCATTGTGTCATAAGCTTGTCTAAGAATGATTTTTGAATTATGCAAGCATGACAAAAGCTCCTACATGGTCGGCCAAGGCAAGCTCAATTCTGAAATTTTTGTCATGTTTTGAGCAATATTTTATTGTGTGTTTGGGATGTGCAAAAGAATAAAGAATAAGAATGCTTAGCTTTTGGTGCAATTTCGTCTTCTAGTGAGTTGAATTAGCATTTTAATATTAGTTAGTGGAGTTTGTAGGATTAATTAATAATCTAGTGCTTCGTGTAAGATGCTTTCTCGATTAGCATGTGGGCGCTGACCTAGGTCTAGGGCATGCACTACGAGGTAAGGCACGAACTACGAGACGAATGCACATTTCTCAAGTAAATGCACGCAACCCTAAATGTATGCACGTAATTCAATGCAAGGCATACAAAACGAAACACGACTCTTAAACCTAGGTCAAGGCACACAAATCTAGGTTAGGGCACACAAAACAAGGTATCGCACGCAAATCGAGGTCGGGCCTCACAGCATCGTGCGCGCATGCAGCACATAGGTGCGCGCATGTAGCCTGCATACGGTACAAAGGTGCGCGCATGGGGCACCCGTGATGCACAATGGTGCATGAAAATGGCGCCCTCGGGGCGCTCAAGGGGCGCTGTTGGGGCACTGTTGGGCACGGCTGAAGCACTGTTGGGGCATGGCTGGGGCACTATGGGGGTACGCTTGGGGGACGATGGGGGATGTTGGGGGACGACTTTGGCACTACTAGGGGACATTGGGCACGATGGGCAATGTTAAGCATTTGAGGGTATTGGGCATGCGGAATGTATTATGACACGAATGTAGACATTTATATCCTTTTACAAGTGGTTTCCGAATCTATGAAGTAATCTTAACCTCTGCCTTGTCCAACAAACCGTTCTTCACATTTGTAAGGCAAAATAGATTAATCGGGTTCCAAATCCATCCAAAAAAAATTTAACACCAAATATCATGTAAACAAATTAATTTATGAATTAATATAAAATTCCCTGAATTTTCTAGTATTTTTTCTGATTTTTCCCCATTTTTCGTAACTTTTAAATATTAAAAATTAATATTACGAAAAAAATATTTTTGAATATCATTCAACAAATTAATGTATGAATTAATATAAAATTTTCTGAATTTTTTACTATTTTTTCTGATTTTTACCTATTTTTCGCAATTATTAAATATTAAAAAATATTTTTTCGAAAAAAATAATCTTGAAGCATTTGGATATCATATGCTATCAATAAGGAGCAAGTTGGGTACGAAGATCATGCCATATGGGGCCTTTTATAGTATAAAACACCCATTATGAATCTCTGACAAAATGTGCGCTACTGCTGTTACTTGGATTTTTGCATCTAAATGTACAATAGGGGGGTATGTGGTATCAAGCCCCCTAGTCGAGGTCCATACAGGGGGACGTTGTGGCACTTCGTGGCACATTGTGGGCTATATCGTGGGCTATATTGTCGGCGGGAATGCCTACCAAGTAAATCACGCCGAGGTATTGCATTGCATACCCGTGCATTGGGGCCATGCCACCCCCGCCCCGCGTCCCCCGGCATGTCCCTTGGCATGGTACCAGGATGGCTAATGAGGAACGTGGTGGCTTCCCTAGCCCCTCATTATCCATCTTGTTGCTGCAACACCGTCCACATCATTGGGATGGCTAATGAGGTGGCGAGTGGTTGCCCAAGCACAAATCACCATCCCCGTGCTGCCGGCTAGGTACACGTTGAGGGACATTCCCGTCCATTGTCGAGTGGACACGAAGCCATGGCCATTGTCAAGTGGATGCGCGCAGCCATGGTCTAGTGTCGTGGCGATCCAAGAACCACGTGGGCCTGGTTGGCTCTTGGGGGACGGTAGGGGCAAGCATGATGCGCAAATCGCCTAGCACATGTGGCATTAGCTTTCGTTAAGCAACGACGCGAGCGTTGTGATGAGACGATTGCTGATGCTTCAATGTCGTGGCAATCCAAGCACCATGCGGCCTTGAAGCCGTCCCCCAGTGGGTTCTGACATGCCGGTGCGATACGCGAATCACCTAGCACACGACGCCATGGTCATTGCTGAGTCGTAATGCGACGGACATGGTTTAGTGTCGTGGTGATCCAAGCACCGCATGGGCAGGAAGGTAGTTTGCTTGTCCCGTTCCGTGCATACGAGTGCATACAAGGGGACGGTGGGGGGCATGCGTGATGCGCGAATCGCATAGCACATGTGGCATTGGCTTTTGTTAAGCAACGACGCGATCGTTGCGATGAGACGATTGTTGATGCTTCAATGTCCTGGCGATCCAAGCACCATGCGGCCTAGAAGTTGTGTGACGCCCGAGATTTAGCCATGCATTTAATTACTGTTGCATCCTTTGTTTGCGCATCTCTTTCTATGTCTTATTAACTGTCTTCTTAGGTTACTATTCACTCCATTTTTAAACTGCATTCTATTAGTTAATTAACATTTTTATTAAATCATATTAATTGTTAGAGTAGTGGGAAAAATGTGCAATTGAGCTAGAAACGATAGGAGAGCTCGTTTAGAAAATTATTTTAGTAGTTCAATGAATAGTGTTACGTAACTAACTTAGGTAATTAATTAGCTAGCATATATTTTACTATCTAAGCTCGTTTTAAGCTCAATAAGCGTATTATATTAGATCACTTAAGCACCCAAATGACCCCACCTCAACTTAGCCCTTTTATATATCATTTAAACTCTCAAAATGCAAAAGAAAAAAAAAATAAAAGTTGAAACAGAAACAGAAAAAGGCCGACAGCAGCATAGGGAGAAAAGAGGAAGATTTTGTTCTTCAATCCTTCAATCCAAGCCCTCCCAAGCCTTGAGCAAGTGGATTAGGGTGTCTTCAAGCCTCCTAGGTGTTCCTACGCGTAGTGGTGAGGGATTTCACGGCTCATTTTTGCATTTCTAAATAGTTGTCAATTTCTTGATTTGTTGAAAATGTGTTCAAATGATATTGTATTAATTATCTATGCTATTATACCATGCATATGAATGCTAGAGAACATATTTGAGCCATCGTTTCGCAATTTAAACGGTTAGAATCATTAGTTTGATTTCTAGGGTGAATAGTGACGTTTTTCTAGGGCTTTGCGTAATTGCTCGAATTAGCTTGATTCCATGCTTCTAATAGATGCTTTAGGTGCTAGTGAAGGTATTCTAATAGCCCCGTGCACTTGCATTGTCCTTAAATCGCTAAAAATGTAAAATAGTCGACTTTAATTTGGGGCTTTCAGGGTTAATGCGAATCCGGGTGAATTCGGACTTCAATTCTAGTATCCTTAAGCTACCTAGGTGCTATAGAAGCCTTGATATCCCTTGTTTGAGGCCCGGACATTGTATGTGTAGTTTAAAGCCATAAGAGGGAATTTGGGACTTTTGGGGTAATCGCGGGCATTTGAATGAGTTAGAAGGTTGAGAGGGTACCTTGAGGGTTAGTTAGAAGGTTGGGAGAGTTTCCTTTGAAAATGGAATCATTAACCTTGGTTTGGAAGAGAAATAATTAGAAAAACAAAGGGGTTTAGGTGCAATTTCGGTTGTCTCACACTTCTAAACCCATGGCATGACTCCCTAAGTGTTTATATGTGGTTTCAAGTTGATTTGGAGATTTTGGTATGATCCTATGCTTATTTTGTATATGTTCCTTTGTAAACTATTTATTAGCATCTATAATCGCTTCTGTTCTAATTGCATCGAGGTCAACCTACTTTGTTGATCCTCCTATGTGTTAATGCTTATATTATTGCTATTAACTTGCCATTGTTAAGTGCATTGCATAGTGGTTGCGCAACCATAGTGTCAGGGGCGGATGCGTTGAATATCGGTTGGGCGGCAGAGGGCTTGCCGGTGGATATTCAATCTCCGTGCCCTAGTCCCTCATTCACCTGGTCCGGAGATTGCCAGGGAATGTTGGGTTGTAGGATTATCGGGGTACATCTGGAGCACACCCACTGGAGTGTTTGGGGATTATGCCGGCTTATCGTGATCGTGCTCGTGGTTCGTGGATCGTGAATGAAGACCAGTGAAGATTGGTGTATAGGGGATTGTGTGAAATGTATCCTTTTAAATGTGTGGTTACTTAAGTTATCATTGTTTCTTAAATTGTCTAAGTGATACTGTTGCATAATTGTATTATCTGTTGCATTGCACGCCCCGGGACTATATCCCTCGCTGGGCAACAGTGGTTGCTCATACCTCGATATCTGTTTCAGGAGACGCTGAGGGTGATCCCCAGCTTGTTGAGTTAGTTGAGGAAGAAGAAGTTCAGATTGAGCCTTTACCTTAGTTGTTGTGCCTGATAACTTGAGGTGGTTAATGAATTTGCTGCTATGTGGAAGATTCATTTGATTATCTTATGTACTATTTTGTAGCCTAAGGGCTATCTATATGCTTGTTGTATAAGTTGAAGACTAGTTGGTTGTGTTGTAGCTTTGAAAGCCTATGTACTGTAATAACTTATGATCTACTTCTATTCGCTTTGCTTGCTTGGGAGTGAATGGCTTAAAGTAGAAATGTTGGATCTTTCAATTATGTTTAATTGATTTCCTAGAATGTCATGATTATAAAACTATGTTGATAATAAGTTCTCGCATGCTTGTGTGTTTTGGAACTATTGTGTACTATAAGGCTCGGATGGCCTTAGAACTTTGATGTTTAATTAAGAAAAGCTTGTATTGTATTGTTGGGACTTTGTTTGAGTGTTTACAGGTTTTTAGAATGTCCACGGTAAAGGGGAGACTATGTCCGTGTGTCCGGTCCGGACTTAACCTTTAGCTTGGGGGTTGGGTCGGGGCTTGACATTTAAGTGGTATCAGAGCTATAGATTGCATGAGGCCAGGTTAAATTTCTCAGTCTGTGGGTAGAGATTTGTTACGTGACTTTGTGAATACATGAGTCTTTGATTTTGATTGGCCTAAGTGAAATTTGAATAAGGAATGAACATGCTAGCATGGAAATAGAATATCAAGAGTCTAGAATGTCAAGTATGATCTACTGATTTACGTGTACTTCAAGAATGTGGAATATTTATTTGAACTTCTATGTACTTGACTTTATGTGAATCTAATTGGACTTTTCTTTATGTGTTTACTTATAAATTGCATATATACATATATATACCTGTCATAACACTTCGCATTCTAGCTATTCAAGATGGGGCCCCGCCGTCGTACTGATAATCCGAATGTTGGTGGAGAACCCGAGGGGGTTCATGGGCAAGAAGCTGAGGTGGCCGAAAATGTACCGCAGGTTCAAGAACCGAGCACTGCACAGATCTTGGCCACGATGGCCACTGCTATGAACACTATCGCCCAGTTTGTGACACAACAGGGTCAGCCAGGGGTCGTTGGAGGTAATCAGACTGCGAGAGCCGGAGGTAGTGGCCCTACCGGAGGTAATCTGTATGACCGGTTCATTCATCATGGGGCCTATACTTTCTTTGGAGAACCGGACGATATGAAGGCTGAGATGTGGCTAAGGAAGTTTGAGAGAGTGGCAGCAATACTCGAGTGCCATGATGACAGGAAGATTACTTATGCCACTTTCCTTCTCGAGGGTGATGCTGAAGATTGGTGGCATACCGTCAGTGAGAAATGGGAAGCTGAGGGAGTTCATCATTCGTGGGCCGACTTTGTCCGAGAATTCCGAGACAAGTGCATATCAGTGGTTGCCCGCGAGAGGCGTCAAACAGAGTTCATAAACTTGAAACAGGGAAGTATGACGATAGATTAATATGAGGCTACTTTTACCCGGCTTTCCCGTTATGCACCAGCTTTGATTCAGCCGGAGGACATGAAGATCCAAAGGTTCATCCTGGGTCTGAGGAGGGATATTATGCTGAACTTGTCTGCAAATGATTTTCCCAACTATGCTGCAGTAGTCCGAGCCGCCTCGAGATATGAGAAACGCAAGGCGGATGTGTTAGCCGAGACCAGTCAATCGAGTAAACGGTTTCAGTCTCAGAGTCAAGGGTACCAGGGGCAGGCTATATCAGTTGGGCAGAGTTCACAGCCGAGGCAGACTCAGAGTTATACAGGGCCTACTCAGACTCAGTCACGACCAGTTCAGAGTCAGACTCAGAGTCAGTTCCGTTTGGTAGTTTCCCGTTCGCAGCAGGGTAGTTCAGCTACCTCTACTTACAGAGCTCCTTCGGGAGGCACTGTTGCAAGACGTCACCAGCAGTGCAGCTTCTGTCAGCGTCAGGGCCACACTGAGGATGTTTGTTGGAAGAAACATAACAAGTATACAGGTTGCGGCAGTGATCAGCACAGGGTTAAAGACTATCAGAAATTTAAGAACCCTAGGGGTCAGACATCAGCTCAGAACTCTCAGACTAGGGCACCAGCTGCAGCACCACCACCACGAGGTCAGGCCCGTGTATTTGCTTTGGATGCTGAGGAGCTTCCGGATACAACCGCTGTAGTAGAAGGTATTTTTCTTCTTAATGATCAGTCAGTTAAGGTTTTAATTGATTCAGGGGCTTCGCATTCTTTTATTACTCCTACTTGTGCACAAAATGCTAAACTGAAACATGATAAACTGTTGCATGAGATTGTAGTTTATACTCCTATGGGTCCAAAGTTTGTTACTAGATCTATTTGCAGAGCATGTAATATATTTATTGAGGGTCGTGTTTTCCCTGCTGATTTGATTATCCTACCCTTCAATGACTTTGAAATTATATTGGGGATGGACTTGTTAAGTTAAATATTATGCCCAGCTTGATTGTAGAAAGAAGATTGTGTATCTAGAAATGCCTGACCAGCCTGTACTTAAAATAGTTGGTAGTAGAAAATCTACGGGAACTCCTATTATTTCTTCTATTAGGGCATCTAAATTATTGAGCAAGGGTTGTGAGGCTTATCTTGCATATTTGATTAATCAACCTGGGGATCAATTGAAATTGAATGATGTACCTATCGTGAGAGAGTTTCCGGGGGTCTTTCCTGAGGAATTACCTGGGTTACCGCCTAATAGAGAGATAGAGTTCATGATTGACTTACTGTCGGGGACTTCACCTATCTCTAGGACTCCGTATAGAATGGCTCCACCTGAATTGCAAGAATTGATAGTTCAATTACAGGGCTTGCTTGAGAAGGGATTCATTCAGCCGAGTTCTTCGCCTTGGGGTGCGCCAGTCCTATTTGTTAAAAACAAAGACGGATCTCTTCGCTTATGCATTGATTATCGGGGTCTTAATCAGGTAACCATCAAAAACAAATATCCTTTGCCTTTAATTGAAGAGTTATTTGATCAGTTGCAAGGCGCCAGGGTACTCTCAAAATTCGATCTGAGGCAAGGCTATTATCAGTTAAGGATTAAGAAAGATGATGTTCCTAAAACTACTTTCAGAACTCGATATGGCCATTATGAGTTTGTAGTCTTTCCATTTGGTCTTACTAATGCTCCTGCCGCATTCATGGATTTAATGCAGAGGGTATTCCGTCCTTATCTGGACCAATTTGTGGTCATATTCATTGATGATATTCTTGTCTATTCTAAATCTGAGGCGGAACATGAACAGCATCTCAGAATTGTGTTGCAGACTCTTCAGGAGCATCAGTTGTTTGCAAAGTTTAGCAAATGTGAATTCTGGCTTAAGCAAGTTGCTTTTCTGGGCCATATTATCTCGCAGGATGGTATTTCTGTTGATCCAGCGAAGATTGAAGTTGTGTTATCTTGGAAACGACCTGAAACTGTCACGGAAATTCGTAGCTTCCTTGGTTTAGCTGGGTATTATCGGAGGTTTGTAAAGGATTTCTCTAAGATTGCAGGGCCTTTAACTCAACTTACTCAGAAGAAAACCGTATTTGACTGGAATGATAAATGCGAGGCCAGCTTCCAGGAATTGAAGAAGAGATTGACTACAGCTCCTATCCTTGCGTTACCTGAGGGATATGATAATCTGGTGATCTATAGTGATGCCTCGAAGGAAGGTCTGGGTTGTGTATTGATGCAGAATGGCCGGGTTATTGCTTATGCTTCCAGGAAACTAAAACCTTATGAACTCAATTATCCGACTCATGATCTTGAGCTTGCCGCTATCATTCTTGCATTAAAGAAATGGCATCATTAATCTCTGGGGCAACAAGTTTGAAATCTTCACAGATCATAAGAGCTTGAAATATCTATTTTCACAGAAAGAGTTGAACATGAGGCAGAGACGTTGGCTAGAGTTACTTGAGGACTATAACTGCACTATTAACTATCTTCCAGGTAAGGCCAATATTGTTGCTGATGCTTTGAGCCGAAAGGCTACTGTTGCTAGCTTGATTATCAAGAATTGGGAATTCATGGAAGAATTATGCTTATGGAAGCCTAGTACTTCAAATTCTGGTATTCAATTCGCAAGTTTGCAGATTCAATCTCTATTATTATCCAGGATTCGGGAAGCTCAACAGGCTGATCTTCAATTGTTGAAAGTCTTAGAGAATTCTAAAAGGGGAGAGTCGGATTTCAAACTGCACAACGATGGTATTCTCAAATTCAAAGGTAGAATCTGTATTCCGAATGATCCAACTCTGAAGAAGGATATTCTTGCTGAGGCACACAGTTCGAGATATACTATCCATCCAGGCAGTACTAAAATGTATAGAGATTTGAAGCAGAATTTCTGGTGGAATAATATGAAGAGAGAAATTGCTGACTATGTTGCCCGATGTCTTACTTGTCAGAAGGTTAAAGCAGAGCATCAGAGACCTGCAGGGTTGTTGTAGCCTTTGGCTATTCCTGTTTGGAAATGGGATCATATTACCATGGATTTCGTCTCTGATTTACCGAGGTCTTCGAAGGGTAATGACTCAGTTTAGGTTATTGTGGATAGACTGACCAAGACTTCTCACTTCATTGCTAAAAAGAAGTCTGATTCTCTTGACAAGCTGGGAGAGTTGTATATTGAGAATGTTGTCCGACTTCATGGAATTCCAAAGGGTATTGTGTCAGATAGAGATCCCAGATTCACATCTCAGTTCTGGCAGAAGATTCAGAAAGCTTTGGGCACGACTTTGAATTTCAGTACAGCTTATCATCCTCAGACAGATGGTCAATCCGAGAGAACTATCTTAATCCTCGAGGATATGTTGCGGGCTTGTATTCTGGACTTCGGTAAGAGTTGGGAGAAGTACTTGCCACTCGCAGAGTTCGCCTATAACAATAGTTATCAAGCTACTATTGGTATGGCACCTTATGAGGCACTATATAGGCGTAAATGCCGGTCTCCTCTCTACTGGGATGATGTTGGTGAAATGAAGACTATCGACCCTACTCTCTTACCTGAAATGAACAAAATGATTGATCATGTGCAGCTTATCAGAAAAAGAATGCTTACAGCATAGAGCCGGTAAAAGAGTTATGAAGATAGACGCCGTCGTGATCTGAAATTTGTCGTGGGGGATCGAGTATTTCTGAAAATTTCTCCTCGCAAGGGTTTGATTCGGCATGGTAAAGGAGGTAAACTCAGTCCTCGATATGTGGGACCATTTGAGATAACTGAAACTGTTGGTGATTTGGCTTACCGTCTAGCTTTACCTCCCAGTCTGGGCAGAATTCATGATGTATTCCATGTTTCTATGCTTCAGAAGTATCAGCCAGATCCCTCTCACATACTTGAGCCGGAACCGCTAGAGATCAGTGAAACTTTGACCTACACAGAGAAACCTCTTCGAATTGTTGATCAGAAAGTTCAGGAGCTGAGGACTAAAAGCATTCCGATGGTTAAAGTTCTGTGGAATCATCACGGAGTGGAGGATGCGACATGGTAAAGAGAGGATCAGATGCGGGAACGGTATCCAGAGTTATTCGCCGAATCATGTAAGAATTGCGTGGACGCAATTAGTTTAAGGGGGAGATGATGTGACGCCCGAGATTTAGCCATGCATTTAATTACTGTTGCATCCTTTGTTTGCACATCTCTTTCTATGTCTTATTAACTATCTTCTTAGGTTACTATTCATTCCTTTTTTAAACTGCATTCTATTAGTTAATTAACATTTTTATTAAATCATATTAATTGTTAGAGTAGTGGGAAAAATGTGCAATTGAGCAAGAAACGATAGGAGAGCTTGTTTAGAAAATTATTTTAGTAGTTCAATGAATAGTGTTACGTAACTAACTTAGGTAATTAATTAGCTAGCATATATTTTACTATCTAAGCTCGTTTTAAGCTCAATAAGCGCATTATATTAGATCACTTAAGCACCCAAATGACCCCACCTCAACTTAGCCCTTTTATATATCATTTAAACTCTCAAAATGCAAAAGCAAAAAAAAATAAAAGCTGAAACAGAAACAGAAAAGGGCCGACAGCAGCATAGGGAGAAAAGAGGAAGATTTTGTTCTTCAATCCTTCAATCCAAGCCTTCCCAAGCCTTGAGCAAGTGGATTAGGGTCTCTTCAAGCCTCCTAGGTGTTCCTACGCGTAGTGGTGAGGGATTTCACGGCTCATTTTTGCATTTCTAAATAGTTGTCAATTTCTTGATTTGTTGAAAATGTGTTCAAATGCTATTGTATTAATTATCTATGCTATTATACCATGCATATGAATGCTAGAGAACATATTTGAGCCATCGTTTCGCAATTTAAACGGTTAGAATCGTTAGTTTGATTTCTAGGGTGAATAGTGATATTTTTCTAGGGTTTTGCGTCATTGCTCCAATTAGCTTGATTCCATGCTTCTAATAGATGCTTTAGGTGCTAGTGAAGGTATTCTAATAGCCCCGTGCACTTGCATTGTCCTTAAATCGCTAAAAATGTAAAATAGTCGACTTTAATTTGGGGCTTTCAGGGTTAATGCGAATCCGGGTGAATTCGGACTTCAATTCTAGTATCCTTAAGCTACCTAGGTGCTATAGAAGCCTTGATATCCCTTGTTTGAGGCCCGGACATTGTATGTGTAGTTTAAAGCCATAAGAGGGAATTTGGGACTTTTGGTGTAATCACGGGCATTTGAATGAGTTAGAAGGTTGAGAGGTACCTTGAGGGTTAGTTAGAAGGTTGGGAGAGTTTCCTTTGAAAATGGAATCATTAACCTTGGTTTGGAAGAGAAATAATTAGAAAAACAAAGGGGTTTAGGTGCAATTTCTGTTGTCTCACACTTCTAAACCCATGGCATGACTCCCTAAGTGTTTATATGTGGTTTCAAGTTGATTTGGAGATTTTGGTATGATCCTATGCTTATTTTGTATATGTTCCTTTGTAAACTGTTTATTAGCATCTATAATCGCTTCTGTTCTAATTGCATCGAGGTCAACCTACTTTGTTGATCCTCCTATGTGTTAATGCTTATATTATTGCTATTAACTTGCCATTGTTAAGTGCATTGCATAGTGGTTGCGCAACCATAGTGTCAGGGGCGGATGCGTTGAATATCGGCTGGGCGGCAGAGGGCTTGCCGGTGGATATTCAATCTCCGTGCCCTAGTCCCTCATTCGCCTGGTCCGGAGATTGCCAGGGAATGTTGGGTCGTAGGATTATCGGGGTACATCCGGAGTACACCCACTGGAGTGTTTGGGGATTATGCCGGCTTATCGTGATCGTGCTCGTGGTTCGTGGATCGTGAATGAAGACCAGTGAAGATTGGTGTATAGGGGATTGTGTGAAATGTATCCTTTTAAATGTGTGGTTACTTAAGTTATCATTGTTTCTTAAATTGTCTAAGTGATAATGTTGTATAATTGTATTATCTGTTGCATTGCACGCCCCGGGACTATATCCCTCACTGGGCAATAGTGGTTGCTCATACCTCGATATCTGTTTCAGGAGACGCTGAGGGTGATCCCCAGCTTGTTGAGTTAGTTGAGGAAGAAGAAGTTCAGATTGAGCCTTTACCTTAGTTGCTGTGCTTGATAACTTGAGGTGGTTAATGAATTTGCTGCTATGTGGAAGATTCATCTAATTATCTTATGTAGTATTTTGTAGCCTAAGGGCTATGTATATGCTTGTTGTATAAGTTGAAGACTAGTTGGTTGTGTTGTAGCTTTGAAAGCCTATGTACTGTAATAACTTATGATCTACTTCTATTCGCTTTGCTTGCTTGGGAGTGAATGGCTTAAAGTAGAAATGTTGGATCTTTCAATTATGTTTAATTGATTTCCTAGAATGTCATGATTATAAAACTATGTTGATAATAAGTTCTCGCATGCTTGTGTGTTTTGGAACTATTGTGTACTATAAGGCTCGGATGGCCTTAGAACTTTGATGTTTAATTAAGAAAAGCTTGTATTGTATTGTTGGGACTTTGTTTGAGTGTTTACAGGTTTTTAGAATGTCCACGGTACAGGGGAGACTCTGTCCGTGTGTCGGGTCCGGACTTAACCTTTAGCTTGGGGGTTGGGTCGGGGCGTGACAAGCTGTCCCCGGGTTGGTTCCAACGGGCTTTACGATGCACGAATTGCCTAGTGTAACGCCCCGATCCCTCACGAGACCGGGACTCTTATTTATCATGCTATTCTCACCCAATTCCAAACCCTGGGCACAAAATTTAGGGGTAAATGGACGGAGTCTCCCCTGTTTATAGGACTAAACTGGTACCTGCACAAAGACACCCATGATGCTAGATCCACAAACAACAACTCTTATAACCAATCGTCCAAGATTTTTATGGGCTACCTGCGATCACATGGCCATCCGAGCCTTGGAATAACAATTACATATAACACACAAGCAAGCAAAGCATTTCTAATTTTAACTATAGGTAGTTAGATACAACAATAGCCAAGTTCTACTTTTAAGTTTGTTAATCACACAAGCATGCAAAAGAATAAGTTTACTATGGATTATTACATGTCATTCCACTTTATATCCAACATACAAGATTACAAATTATTACATTCACCAATTATACTCAAGACCCAAGGTCATAAAAAGGCAATCAACGACAACTCCACGCAAGCTTCTCATTTTAGACAACCTTATCACACAAGAAGTCACCGAAATTGCTTAACTAGCACTTCTTCCTCTTCTTCTATCAGCCGAGGATTCACCTCAGCTTCACCTGAAACATATTAAATGAGGAATGAGCAACTAAGTTGCCCAGCGAGGGAGGTGATGCAACATGCCAACGTGCAATATGATATGCAAACACAAGAAAACATATATAATCCACATAAACCAACAAGACAATAAGCCAAGCAATTAATCACTTTAAAAAAGGATACGGTTCCACTTCCAAGTCTTCATTCACGAGCCACGAACCACGAGCATCACGAACATGCCGGCAAACCCCAAACACCAACAATTGGGATACTCCGGATGTATCCCGATCCTACGACCCTTTCTCCCGAGGTAGGTCCATGCCCAGCAGGTGAACCACGCCTCTGGGGTAGTGGAGTATGCCTCAGCGAGAAAGGGAATAGGCACCATGGTAGTCGAGGGAGCACGGCAAGCCCGACGCCGCCCGTGTTTCTCGGCGCTACCATGTCCGATAAAGGTTGCGCAACCCAATACAAGTCACAAGCGATCAATATAACACATAACACGTAAGAGGGACGACAAAGTAGGCCGCCCTCGCATATATGCACGATAAAAGTTCATATAAGCACGATATTAACTTTAAGATACCAAAAGTAACAATCAACACAACTAATTCCAATAATCTACTCAAATAACTTAAATACATCTTAAATAATCAATGCAAGGTATTACTAACACACAACAAGTTTCAAATGCAACTAAAATGGCTAAACACTACATTTCCCCTTTCTTTAACTGAGCTTTCTTTCTCCTAAGCATGGTTCGAGATTCCCAATCATACCGTAGTCTTTCTATATTCCTAATTAAGCTCAAAGGTACCTTTTAAAGTCACTACAACTCATTTTTGAAGCAAAAGTTCGGGAAGGCCCCGAACGGGTTTGAACTACAACTACACTAACCAAATCCCATTTTCGCGAAACGAAAGCACCAAAGGTGCTTCCTTAGCTCAAGGACACCCAAATCAATGCCCAAACTTGCCCGGATTTCTTAACGTATAAAACCCCCTTTTTAAAGTAAGCTAATTATGCAATTAAGTTCAAATTCGAGTGATTCAACCTAACGTAGCTTTTCAACTAACTTCCCTAGGGTCTAGAGCACCTAATTGATGCATCAATTCAAGCCAATTAGCAAATTTTCTCAAAACCCTAATTCTAGGCACTATTCATCTCCTCTTTGATCAATCTCAACATTCAACCATAAACTTTGTTATCAAGCCTCAAAAGTTAGCTCTATAGACATTAAATAACTCATAGGAAGCATTCATAACAAGTTATATAGCTATAATTGACAATTCAAGAAAATTAAACATATGAACATAAACTTTAAAAACAAGAAAATGAATCTCCCTCACAATTTTGAAGATGAAGAAGCTTGTTGAAGACTCTAGGTTGGTCAAAACCCCTCCCAAGATGAATCTAGAAGCTCAAAATGCAAGATTGTTGAAGCAAGAATCTCCTTTTTTCCTTCTCCTTTGGTATTTTCGGCCTGCTACAGTAATTCCTGCACATTGTTCTTCTTTTTTTTTTTTTGTGTGTTTTAATGAGCTTATGTGATTTATATAAGATTAAGTTGAGGTGGGGTCAAGTTTGGGTATTTAAAAGGTCACTAGAATGCGCATTATTAACTTAAAAACGAGCCTAAGATGAAAAGTAATGTTAGTTATTTAAATCTCTAAGTTTGTTACGTAATACTATTCACTTAACTACTAAAAATATTTTCTAAACGAGCTCTCCTATCGCCTCTAGCTCAATTGCACATTTTTCCCACTCTTCTAACAATTAATGTGATTTAATAAAAATACTAATTCACTAATAGAATATAGTTTGAAAACAGGATGAATAGTAGCTAAAGAAGCCAGTTAATAAAGCACAGAAGGAAATGCGCAAACAATAGATGCAACAGTAAATAAATGTACGGCTAAAATCCCGGGCGTCACACCTAGCACACTACGCCATGGTCCTCGCTGAGTCGTAATGCGACGGACGTGGTCTAGTGTCGTGGCGATCCAAGGACTGCGTGGGCATGAAGGTAGTTTGCTTGTCCCGTTCCATGCAAATGGGTGCATACAGGAGGACAGTGGGCGGCATGCGTGATGCGTGAATCACCTAGCACATGTGGAATTGGCTTTCGTTAAGCAATGACGTGAGCGTTGTGATGAGATGATTGATGATGCTTCAATGTCGTGGTGATCCAAGTACCGTGCTGCCTCGAAGCTGTTCCTCGGTGTGTTCCTATGGGCCTGCACAATGCGCGAATCGCCTAACACATGATGCCATGATCCTTGCTAAGTCGTAATGCAATCGACGTGGTCTAGTGTCGTGGCGATCCAAGCACCGCGTGGGCAGAAAGTTTACTTGTCACGTTTCGTGCATGTGGGTGCATATAGGGGGACGGTAGGGGACTACATGAATCGCCTAGCACACGGCCTTGGCTTTCGTTAAGTGACGACGCGAGCGTTGCGATGAGACGATGGCTAGAGCTTCAATGTTGTGGCAATCCAAGCACCGTGCTGCCTCGAAGTTGTCCTACGGTGAGTTCCCACTGGCCTACGCGATGCGCGAATCGCCTAGCACACGACGCCATAGTCCTCGCTGAGTCGTAATACGATGGACGTGGTCTAGTGTGATACCCCGAACCTGGCATGTATTCAATAGCATTTAAAGTTCATTTAAATTGCATTTTATTGACCTTTCACCTTCTTTGACCAAATTAGTTGACTTTTCATCTACATTGACCAACTAGAACAAGGTGAGAATTTTTGAAATGTTTAATAAAGGGCAAACTTGGGATTAGAAATAAAAAAATGCAATGTTAAGTTAGTCAAATTTTGGGTCAACTTTGGAATTAAATCTGAACCAATTGGGGAAGAGTTAGGTAGCAAATTATATATGGTTGGAAAGCTCTATGAGTCTAGTTTCTGAGGCTTCAAATCGTTCATGAATTGGAATTTTCTAGAAGAAGTTATGGCCATTTTCGTAAGGTCGCGCATAGCTGTTTTGGTTTAGCGGGTTGACTGAAGCTTTGACCATTTGTCATCTTTTATTTAAGTTTAAATACGAAACAAAAGAGCAAAAACCAGAAAAATAAGAGCCATGGCTGAAACCATGGAGGAAAAAAAAAATTTCAACTTCAAATCTTCATTTCGTCTCGTGAGCTTGTGCGGGGTGGTTTCTGAGGCATCCATCGTGGTTTTCCTAGCGTCTAGGAGTGTCTAAGGTGAGGGTTTCATCGTTATTTGCGCATTTGAAAAATGTATATCTAAACTTTAATTTTTAGAACTTATGCGTAGATTGTTGTTTTAATCGTTTTGTTGCTTAAAGAATGTTCCTTGTTGATTGTAGAACATGTATTTATAGCTTTTTAGCATTTTCTGTGGTTGAAAATCGAAATTGCAATTTAAATTGACTAATGAATAGTAATTAGTGAATAGTAAACCCTTGAAACGATAAAGTTACGCTGTTATGCTGTCCGTTGATGTAGAAATATGCTAGATATGCTAGAACGTCTAAATGTGTAGTTTAATTGGAATGTGTAATAGAAAAACAGAGAAAAACGGCTTGGTGAAAGTCGGGGTCGTTTAGGTCGAGTTTAGCGTTTTCTCGTATTGCATGTTGGCATTGTTTCGGGAGGCCATAGAAGCACTTTTGGTGCGATTATGGTGTTGGTTGGGTGTTTGGTTGATATAGTTGTAGTTCAAATGAGCAAAGGGGGAAATCGTGATTTTGCGTGAATTATAGGGTAAAGTAGGGTTTCAGGGTCTTTAGACGTGCCTTATGGTGACCTAGGAGGACTGGTGAAGTCGGTTTCCAAAGCTCGTGGCTCGTTTCAAAGTAGTAGTGTTTTGAAGTTTGGGTCATTTTTTTGATTTTGTGTGTTTTCATAGAATTTTGCTTATAGTATGTTTATATTGATTATAGAATGCTTATGTTGCCTATAGAATGCTTATAATGCCTATAGAATACTTGCTAATGCTTGATAATGTTAGTTGGCGTTGTTTTTGTCACTTGTTTGATTGTAAATGGTTGTTAATGCTTATTACGCTTGTTAGAGTCGATTATTGATTGAAATGTTTACCAATTGATGAGAATGCTTGATATCGCTTGCTCATCGCCTTGTATCGAGTCTTGCATTGCATAGTGTCTCGCGCGTGAGTGATGGGCCTCTCTAGGTAGCCTCGGGTTGCCAGTGTTGGTTGCTCTAGCTCTGCTGCTATTCCCTTTCTCGCTTGGGTTGCCTCCCAGGGAGATTTGGGTCGTAGAATTGATGGTTACTCCCGGGGTATTCCAAACTGGTGTTATAAGGTGGTTTGGGCCGGCGCATCATCGTTAATGTCATCGGAATCGTGATCGGTACATTACTCGCTCGAGTGATCCATAGCCTTCAAAGTGTGGTATAGCTTTGATTGGTTGTGTTAATGCTTTTCTTAATTGTTTATTGTATTGTTATATATATTGAATGCCTTTTATTGATTGTATTGCTTAACTGTACGTATTTGCATTGCACGATTTTCTTTCTCTCCATCTCGATATCTGTCTCGCCCTCACTGAGTATACGTGTTGTGTATACTCACTCCTCACTACCACATTTCAGGAAATGCCATGTTAGCTGGAAAGTTCGTGATTTCGTGAAAGTCCGTGCTTGAAGGGTTGTCCTGCGTGCCTATGTGACTTGAGTTGTCAAAGTTGTAAAGTTGTATGCTTTTATGTATTATATGTATTTAATGTTAAAGGGGATGTAATTTAAGTTCATTAGATTATGTATTTAGTTAATATAGCTTAACTTCAATATATATTTGTAATGACAAAAAGGGAAAAAGATAGAAAGTCATGATAGTCTACTTTATGCAATAGGTTGGTGTAGTTTAATTGTTAAGCTTGAATTTATATTTACTTGTGAATTGCTTGTTGTGAACCGAGGCTCGGAAGGCCTTGAGGTGGTTGAATGGTTGGACACGATGTTGGTCCATTTATATGCTATTACAGGTTTTGCAATTTGCCTAGAAACAGGGGAGACTCTGTCCGTCTTTCCCTAAAATCTTGCCCGGGTTTGGATTTGGGTTGTGAATAGATTGATTGTTAGAACTCCCGGTCTCGAGAGGGATCGGGGTGTCACAGGTGGTATCAGAGCTTGTCTAGCTCATAAGCCGGGACAGGGTCCTCGGCCTGGTGGGTAGTGGTCCTTGAATGTGTGCTTGATAAGTGTGTCTTGAAAGTGTATGCTTGTATGTGAGATTGTGTGTCTTGACTTGAATGTAAGCACTTATGTGATATAGTTATGTGTTATGTGTTAAATGTTTCTCAAGAAAGGTGAAATGTCTAGTTGTCTATCGAATTGACTTATTGAATTGACCTCGTGAATCGAATCGACCTCGTGAATTGTTAGTTGCTTGAAGTATTACTTGTAATGTGTGTATAGAATGTCTTGAATTAGCTATGCCGTGGTTTGAATTGATTATGTTGTGCTTGACTTGATTGCCGTGCATGAGTGACTTTGTTGAATAAACTGTTTTACAAACTTGCTTGCATAATAGTTTAAGGCATGTGTATAACTGTGATATATTGGCATTCATACATGTCCTATGGAAATGGTAAGTAAGTCCTCTTCCTCCCCTGAAGAAAGTGGTTCACCGCTGGCTTTTCAAGGTGTATGGATTGGCAGGAAATGAATGGCATTTGACTAGCCTTTATTTGGGAATTGGTGTTTGCTTTTGGAGCTCGGTTATTGGCAAATCTCTATGGTCCTCCTCTGTGCTTAACAATTGTGAAAGGGTAGCTTTCTCTTGGGGTTTTATTTGGTTATTCTTTGGAGCATTCTTTGGTTTTCTTAATGGGTATTCTTTGGAGACTTTTGTTGGCATTTCTCGGTGGATTTGGCTATTGGGATTTTAATCGGCCTTACTGCACAGTAATATCTATGGTATATGTGTCTCAGTCTTTATTGGTGTGATACTGGCATCCCTGATTGGAAATTCTTCAATGGTATTTTCTGGAATTCTCAGTGGCCAATTATTTAATATTTACTTATTAGGCAAACTTGGCTACTTTCTTATTGGAGCATTGTTTCGGATATCTTCTTCAGTGTTCCTCAGTAGGTTTGGTATTTGGAGTTCCTATCAGACTTATTGTATAATACTACTTAGGGTATTCTTTGAAATTCTTATTGGGCGTTCTATTGGTATTTTCCTTATTGGCAAGGTTGCATGAAGTTTTCACTTGGCAAATAGTGAAGAGGCCTCAGAGTTTGGCCTTGGTAGGAAACTATGTTTGTTATTCAACTTGGTTGTTTTATTGGGCACATTATATTTTCTCTGCTATTTCCTTTGACATTCCTCTCAGCATTTGATAGCAAAACTCGGAATCTAATTGGGTGTCTCATGGGGTTATTATTTGGAAGGCTTCTTTAGAACTTTGAAATATATTTGATTGGGTTCTTAGTATTTTCTTCAGCACTCTTAACTGGGTATTCTTCTATGAAATTCATGACCAGTGGGGTACTTATTTGGACCTCTGGATGGAACCTTTGTTTGAGCCTTTATTTGGCTTCTTGTTTGGGAATTCTCGGGAAGTAATAGTTGAACTTCTACTCGAGATTCGTGTATGGGGTATTCATTCGGTATTCTTCTTATCATTAATATGTGATGTGATTTTATCTACAGTATCTTTGCTTAGGTCTTTATTGGTATTATCTCGGCGCTTTTGGTTGGAATTTTATTCTTCTTCAGTATTCGTGTCAACGAGATTCTTCAACCGATGAAGATTAGTCAGAATTGGATTTCAGATGATGCTGAGTTCTATTGGAAGAAGAATTGCGAGGACGCAATTGTTTTAAGGGGGGAAGGATGTGATACCCCGAACCTGGCATGTATTCAATAGCATTTAAAGTTCATTTAAATTGCATTTTATTGACCTTTCACCTTCTTTGACCAAACTAGTTGACTTTTCATCTACATTGACCAACTAGGACAAGGTGAGAATTTTTGAAATGTTTAATAAAAGGCAAACTTGGGATTAGAAATAAAAAAATGCAATGTTAAGTTAGTCAAATTTTGGGTCAACTTTGGAATTAAATCTGAACCAATTGGGGAAGAGTTAGGTAGCAAATTATATATGGTTGGAAAGCTCTATGAGTCTAGTTTCTGAGGCTTCAAACCGTTCGTGAATTGGAGTTTTCTAGAAGAAGTTATGGCCGTTTTCGTAAGGTCGCGCATAGCTGTTTTGGTTTAGTGGGTTGACCGAATCTTTGACCATTTGTCATCTTTTATTTAAGTTTAAATACAAAACAAAAGAGCAAAAACCAGAAAAATAAGAGCCATGGCTGAAACCATGGAGGAAAAAAAAAAAAAAAACATTTCAACTTCAAATCTTCATTTCGTCGCGTGAGCTTGTGCGGGGTGGTTTCCGAGGCATCCATCGTGGTTTCCCTAGCGTCTAGGAGCGTCTAAGGTGAGGGTTTCATCGTTATTTGCGCATTTGAAAAATGTATATCTAAACTTTAATTTTTAGAACTTATGCGTAGATTGTTGTTTTAATCATTTTGTTGCTTAAAGAATGTTCCTTGTTGATTGTAGAACATGTATTTATAGCTTTTTAGCATTTTCTGCGGTTGAAAATCGAAATTGCAATTTAAATTGACTAATAAATAGTAATTAGTGAATAGTAAATCCTTGAAACGATAAAGTTGCGCTGTTATGCTATCTGTTGATGTAGAAATGTGCTAGATATGCTAGAACGCCTAAATGTGTGGTTTAATTGGAATGTGTAATAGAAAAACGGAGTAAAACGGCTTGGTGAAAGTCGGGGTTGTTTAGGTCGAGTTTAGCGTTTTCTCGTATTGCGTGTTGGCATTGTTTCGGGAGGCCATGGAAGCACTTTTGGTGCGATTATGGCGTTGGTTGGGTGTTTGGTTGATATAGTTGTAGTTCAAACGAGCAAAGGGGGAAATCGGGACTTTACGTGAATTCTAGGGTAAAGTAGGGTTTCGGGGTCTTTAGACGTGCCTTATGGTGACCTAGGAGGACTGGTGAAGACAAATTCCAAAGCTCGTGGCTCGTTTGAAAGTAGTAGTGTTTTGAAGTTGTGGTCATTTTTGTGATTTTGTGTGTTTTCATAGAATATTGCTTATAGTATGTTTATATTGATTATAGAATGCTTATGTTGCCTATAGAATGCTTATAATGCCTATAGAATACTTGCTAATGCTTGATAATGTTAGTTGGTGTTGTTTTTGTCACTTGTTTGATTGTAAATGCTTGTTAATGCTTATTACGCTTGTTAGAGTTGATTATTGATTGAAATGTTTATCAATTGTTGAGAATGCTTGATATCGCTCGCTCATCGCCTTGTATCGAGTCTTGCATTGCATAGTGTCTCGCGCGTGAGTGATGGGCCTCTCTGGGTAGCCTCAGGTTGCCAGTGTTGGTTGCTCTAGCTTTGCTGGTATTCCCTTTCTTGCTTGGGTTGCCTCCCAGGGAGATTTGGGTCGTAGAATTGATGGTTACTCCCGGGGTATTCCAAACTGGTGTTATAAGGTGGTTTGGGCCGGCGCGTCATCGTTAATATCATCAGAATCGTGATCGGTACATTACTCGCTCGAGTGATCCATAGCCTTCAAAGTGTGGTATAGCTTTGATT